>NW_004624855.1:1798354-1926092 GCF_000247695.1 Heterocephalus glaber | reverse complement strand
TGGAAATGAAATCTGTGTAAATAGGGAAGGGCGGAGGGGGTGAAGGGCGCAGAGGTAATGGGGGAAAAAATAAGAACCAAGATATATCATGTACAGGTACAAACACCCAATGATAAATGTAAACGAATTGTATACCTAAAATGTACCAATAAAAGAACTTAGAAAAAAAATAAAGTATTACTGATGATGAATAACAATGATACTACTAACATTTACTGAGCAATCACTAAGGAATAAGCACTATGAGGAGCCTGTTCACAAATTAACTTAGTAGATCCTCAATTTGCAGTCCCTCTGCACTATTACCCTCTCTAGCTCCCCTCAAGGAATCTCAAAGCTTGGCAGGTGTCCCAGCTCTTCTCTCAGTCTCCCAGAATCCTTCTGGGATGTTGCTTCCTGCAGATTTGGGCCACTGTCCTCTCTTGTCCTGGTGACGGCGGCAGTCCCTTGTCTTCTGAAGTACACATGGGCCTTGAGGACATAATTCCTCTGGCTGAGACACTGGAGTCCTAGAGCAGGAGCCCCATTCTGACCTGTCTGTGCTGGAGCCCACCTTCTCCTTGATGTCCACTCTGCTCACTGAGCCTGCCCTCCTTCTCTCAGAGCTGTCCATTCGCCTGCTCCCCTTTCTTTTCCACAGTGGCTTCCCTGTTCAGATGCAGCCATAGCACATACCTTTGTGGATTTGTGGATATTTTCACACAGGATGGAGGACCTGCGCAGCTGCAGCTGCCCTAGTGGTCCGCAAAACTCAATATACCAACTTCTTGCCCTTAGCAGATCGTATTCTAAGTTAACCATTTAATTACCCATTAGGCTTATTACTCTGTTTTCTCTATAGAGGATAAATATGTGAGGGCTGTTATCTTTGTTTCTTTTGATCACTGATGTGTCCCCAATAGTAAGACAGCACCTGGTACACAGATGGCACCCAGCACGTATTTGGTGACCATATGTGTGAATGAACTGGAGAGTCACTGAACAACTTTCCCAAAGTCACTGGTGACCAGCCAGTCACCTCTTGGTGGCCAAATTCTAACCTAGGCAGACTGAAAGACGGAGATCTGCTCTTACTTAGTGGCCCTCCCTGTCTACCCTATCCACCAGTGCCTTCTGCCTCACAAAAAATGAGATTTCTGCATCAGCTCATAGCAATCAGATAGGAAAAAAATACATACTATTATCAGCTCTTAATCTTATTAATATAAGCAAGAAAGAAGGATGCATGCTTCTGACTATAGGACAAATTGCTTCTGAGCAAGTTCTAGAAACAGAGTCACCCTCAGTATGGGACTGGAAAAAGTAGAGGCATTCAGTGGTCTGGCTGAGTGCTCATCGCCTGCACCAGTGACCTGCCGAGTGCAGCAGGAACTCTGGGGACTGCAGCCACCTCACAATACCATCTGAACCTGGCCTGATGACTTCACAGGCACCTGGCAGAAAGTCACAGGGTGGATCCTCGTGAGGTCAGCTGAGTAGCTATGGTGTCTAGATTTGCTTTTTCTAAGAGAAACATCAAGGATGGAGTGCTAAGCTGACACTGCCGTCCTGAGAAGGTATTGAGCATATCAACAAAAACATTTAAATAACAAAGCTGCAGAACAGAGCCAGGAAATTTACACTGGAAATATTAATATGTAAATGGGTTAGACAAACAGTGTGTTTGGAGGAGTCTCTGTTGATCTGTTTAATCAATGTGGAGAAGAAAAACAGGTGACTGAAGCCAAACATTTCACTTGGCACTTGAACTAAATCAGTTGGAACAGCTCTGACAAGCTTATTTTGATGGGGGGGAAATCTAGAAATTTTAGAGGAGAAAAGAGCAATCTTCGTACCATAAAGAGAATTTGTCTATATTCATGTCTCTGCTTCTACACAGTTTGATTTTTCTTTTTAACTCCAGTGTTGGCTCTTTATTTTCTGCAGTCAAAACATTCGGCATTATTTTGGGGAATCTTATACAGCAAAGTGAGAACAGTTGCTTCTCTTAGCAAATAAATACTATCCTCAACCTGTAGGTGTCGCTGTTCACTTATCACAAAATCACCCCGGAAGCCCAGGAAATTACCTCGGCTAAAATAACAAGCGTGTTTTCTGGAAATAAAATAACCAGTAAGTACTGGGAAAGGATTATTTTATTTCACAGGTGCCTCCAAATCAAAGCTGAAGTGTGAACAACAATTCACTCTTTCTGTGGCCTCCCACGTAGTATTTGCTTCCAGAACTTTAACACCATTGTGAGGTTCTTTCTAAACCATGGCTGTGCCTCAGCCCTAACTGCCTGACCCCATGAACATTTCCTGGTTGATTTTGCTTATAAAGTACATTGACATTTTCAGATAGATGCAGTGGAGTTTTCTTGTATTTCAGCCTAAATTGGAAAGCAGTATCTACTGCTGCCTACATAGAAACACAACTCATATGTCATAGATATTTAAATGAAACATTTAAGTGCGTCTCAAAAAATATGCTAAATGCAAACACATCATTTGGACATAGAATTATATGCTCACACATTGACACATGCATATAACGGTCATTACTGTTCACTGGATAACTATGCAATAAAATACTAGAGATCCTTCACTGATCATAATGAAGTAGACCCCCTCTTAAATGCTCCTTTTACAAATGAGGGCACAGAAGCTTAATGAGAACAGTGAGATCCCTAGGATACAGCAGGACAAAAGACTCAATCACAATTTTGAGCCCAGAGCACAAGTTACTAACCACAACACAAATTGCCTTTTCTCTGACTTTCATAAGGAAAAGAATTTTGATTCTGTTTTCCTAGAAAAGGGTAAAGTGCAAAACAGGCCTGAGTTCCACTTCTGCTTTCTCCACTTACTGTCTCTCAGTTCCTCTTTTCTATACCATAACATGGGTGAGGTTAGCACCTACTGCGGGCTTGCTGTAGGGGTTGGAAATATGTGTAAAGAAATGTCCTGGCACAATGCCTGGTACCTCAAAGACTCTTGTTTCTAAGCTTTCTAAAATTTAGAGACTTGATTTTAAAAATAAATAGTGAATACACAGTAAAATGTTCTTCTCCCAAATGTTTCAGGGGAGGCCAAGCATCAGAAGTAGTTGTCGAAGGAATAAGGGCAGGTAGCTTAAGGGGACAAAGTATAGGATGCCCACAAATGCCCACTGATGCCTGGCATAGCCCTGGACTGCAGGTGTCATGAATAGTATTCTTTTGAAAAATTCACATCCTGATTTTACACATGAGGAAACTAAAGCCCAGAGAGAGTAAGTTACAGGGGTAAGGTAAGAACTGAAGAGAGAATTTGAATGCATATTTGCTGGCCCTCAAACTTTCTCCTTATTTCATTTGCCATACTAAGTAATGTGCTATAGTACTTTTGATTTTCCTCAATCCTGCAGGATTTGTTTCTCTAAAAGTCCTATTCTCTTTTACTTTAACTTCGTACCTGAGCCACTGAGGACAAGGAGGAGGGTGACTAGGGGAGCAGGGAAAGAAAGGTATGCTTTTCCTTATACCTTTGGGTGCGATGTAAGAAAATAACTTGAAA
Source organism: Heterocephalus glaber (assembly GCF_000247695.1). The sequence goes on along the minus strand of NW_004624855.1, from coordinate 1,922,556 downwards.
TAACTTGTTTCCAGGTGAGACTTGGCCCTCCAGTCAGCTTGAGGGTGCCTGAGGATCCACACACAACAGCATCACGAATAGTCAAGGCATTATTCATTACTATGGGGCACTGAAGTATTAATTTAAATATTGGTGAATTCTCAACTGATAGGGAAGTACTTAGGCCTCTTTGAACAGCAAAAATCAATCTTTCTAAGTAGTTAACCAGTGGAGGTACAGTTTCCTTCCAAAAACTGCAGAAAAGTGGTCAGAAGGGAATTGGGTATTAGCAGCGATGCTTGCAGTTTAACTACTTTCTGGGGTCATAACCAATACCCTGAGCTCATGAAGAAATTGCATTTATTCTTCACCAAAAGTCAAGACAACATGAGGGTGGTTAGAGAGCATGCTGTAACTTCTACAAATGCCAGTTGTTTTTCCATCCCTCAGTACCATTACTAAAGGAATGTAGGCAACTCTGAGGTCAGAAGGAACTGGGTCAGAAAGTTAGCTTTACTTCTTCCATTTCTAACTCTAGATTTGGTATACTTTTCCAAAGGGACCACATTACATATTCAGAGATAAATTAAAGCTTGCATAAATTTAACATGGAAAGAAACTATGTACAGTGTCTACACAGAATGAAGCACAAAGAGTTAAAAAGCTGTAGAAGAATGAATTAAAATGTTGAAATACATTCTTCATAGATTATCTGGTTATCTATAATCTAACTATAGATTACCTGGTTTATTCTAGATTCCATTTTAGTCAGAGATTTCATAACAGTAAGTAGTGATGAATATATTTTTTGTTACATTCTTAGGCAAAACAGTATACATAATAATGGAAAAAAGCTGAGAATTTAATGAATTTTATAAGTAAAAGAATTTTGATAAACAAGAACTTAAATTCATTAAGACTTTTTATACAGAATTTTTATAAATAGGTTATTATGATAGAAACATATCCATTAAAGGAAAATATTTTTCAGATTTTATTTCAAGAAATCAACTTGAGAAGCTAGTGTGGGACCCACATAAAAGATGCTAGCCAATGGTTCAACTTAATTGTCCAGTTGAAAGCAAAACAATAAAAACAACCTAAAGCAATTAACCAAGAAAACAAAAATAAAATCTTAAGGAAATTAACCTTATGCCTGTCTTCCTTTTCTCCTTAAGTAATGCCATACATTAGCTTTTATGTTCCTGGGACACCCACAACTTAACGGAAAAAAGGTTTAATTTCACTCATGATTTCAGGGGATTCAGTCCATAGTCAGCTGGCTATAAGGCAAGTACATCAGGGTGGAAGGGCATGAATAAAGCTTCTTAGTTCATGGCAGCAAGGAAGTAGAGCAGGGAAACAGTGCCAGAGAGGAAGGGGTGAGGGACCAGACATAGGACCCAAGATCATGCCTCCATGACCCAGCCAAGCACATCCAGAGTGTGCTTCCTCAATGCCTTGGGTGGCTCCCAAAGCCAATCAAGTTGACACAATCAAGCTCAACTGTTGCATGCCTATACAGTATTCTTGTACATACTCTTTCTGGTTATATTACATTTTCTTGGACATAATGGCACACTCCCAAGTGCAGTAATCCCAGCACTTGGGAGACTGAGGGAGGAAGATTACTATGGGATCGAGGCCAGCCTGGGCTACCTAGTGAGTTCAAGGACAGGCTGAACTACATAGATAGACCCTGTCTCAAAAAAAGTCTATATTACATTTTCTTTTTTATTGTTATCCCTTTCTCTATACGAAGAGAATTACGGAAAAGGAGGACATTTTTTAAAAAGAAAAAGGAAGGAAAGAAGGAAGGAAGGAAAGAAGGAAAAAGAAATAAGATGCCCCAGAAGAAAATGACTTATGTTTTTACAGCTGCTTCTATGCTGTCAATTTCCAAATGAGAAATCATGCACTGGCCTTGCATTTCAGACTTCAATAAATAAATGGGGATGGTGCCAATGATCGAGATGCCCTTTTCTAGTGTAGCAGACATCAACTGCCACATCACTCACAGCATGTGAGCCAAAATATGAGACAAGCTGGGCATGCATTCAGATATTTTATTTGTGACTTTTCGAAAGCATTTATATTTCCTATAAATCCATTCACATCTCAGCAACGTATTAAGTCAGAAGTGCACTGACACAGTGAGGCCTTGAAACATTGAAGGCTGCAGCACTCTCAGAATGGACTTGATGACCACAGTGGGCTGGGGGATGTCAGTATCTTTAATTTATGACAACATTACATGGGTTTGGTTTGATGTCCTTATCTGAGAAAATGTGGCCCTCAAATGAAGAGTGGGGTGTGACAGTTGTTTTTTCCTGTCTAGTGTCAGAAGGGTTATCGGGTTCTCCCTTCTCTTTGTAACACACAATGAAGTGTCAGCACTCAAGCAAATGGATAATGGGTGGATGTTGGCAGCTCTCAGCTTCCATGTGGATAATGTGGAGTGAGTGCTGCGATTCAGTTTGGCGTTGTAACCGCCACAATCTTATTTGGGAAGCTTTGTACACTTATCCATGCATGAGGAACACTTATTTTAATGAGGTGTTGTCTACGTTTGTTAAGCTCTGCAATTCAGAAGACAAAGTACATTTAAAAATTCCTTGATTTGGGACCAATGACAAGCACAACCTCTATAGATTTATGCTATTTGTCAATCCCAACTTGAGGTTCATAAAATTTGCTGATATCAGGTTAAAACTGCCCCTTTTGAGAAGCATTCCCTGGCACCCTGGCTGGAGCAGGTGCCTCCCCTCCCTCCTTTGCCCATTAGTCTCCTTGCTGCATCCTGTTTACTCCCTCACAGGATGTTCTTGTCCTTATCCTTGCCCTCAGAATCACTCCATAATTATGTGTCTCCACCATGTCTGTGAGAGGGAGAGAGAGGGGCTGTGCCTGGGCTTCATCATTGTTTATGAATTGGCTAGAAAAGTCCCCAGATTACAGCTTGCACAGAATGCATGTCAATTGACTGAATGAATATGATTTTTATTATTAGATATCTGGCTCTATTTATTTATCTTTTAAGTCTACAGACAAGAAATGAGTACACATAAGCTAGCAGGGGTCAGTGAGAAAGAACAAGGCAAGTTTTCAGACTGGAGGACAGTATGTAGTGTTGAAAAATAAGATGAGGCACATTACAATATTAAAGAGTTGTGAACTGACTCTTGGCTGCTTGGAAGGGGCATGAGGAGGAAAAGGCTTTCCTGGGTGAATTCAAGAGGAAGGCAAAGACTTCATTCCAGCACAAAGCCCTGGTTAGGGGTAGTTGGCCTACACCAGGACCTCTGAGTTGGCTTTCAGTGTTCTGACACAAAGATCTGGGGAACTGGGGCCACTTCAGCACAAGGCCTCCCTTTAATTATTTTAATGTAGGAATGACCAAGGCACCCAAACAGTCCTTTGTGTGTGGTGACAGTACTGTGGCCACAGCCTACACCAAAATGGGGAGTGGAGAATTGGGGGAAGGTTTAAAGAAAATCTCTGGAAACAGTCTAAGCACAGAAGGAAGGAGAGTCTCTAGGAGTGAGTGTTACTTACTCTAGGGTCCAGAAGCTACTTTACATTTGGATTCTGAAGAGTCGGTCTCTAAGATGTGAGAACTTCCTTATTAAAAGTGTTCTGAAAAGACAGACTGTGTAGGGGGTGTTAGGTGAGTTTCTTTGTTCTTCTGTTCCTGTGACTTGCCTTCATTGAGCATCTATTTATTGAGGTGGGGATGATTCTGTCTCTGTCTCTTTCACACACACACACACACACACACACACCCCACCACTTGAAAATGGGAAGAAATTTTACCCCAGGGAGGTTAATACAATGACTAGTAAATGGAGAGCTGTGATTAAATGCAGGCTGGTTTGATTACAGAACCCCAAAGCCTCCACTGACTTACAAGTATGTTCGTGAGTAGACAGTGCTGAGTACTGTAACACTGTCTGCTTTATTCCAGGGCTTTGGTTTATAACATCAAATGTGGCCTCTAGAATGTCACTGCATCCATTAAAATCCTGATGTGAAACTCTACAATTCCTATCAGTCCTATCTACCAGTAGTCCTTTATCAAGAGTTTCCAATGGCTTATTCAGGGGTGTTAGGGTGAGACTTAGAGAGAGACAGCAAAGGTCTACAGTTCAATCTGTGTCCAAGGCTGTTTCCAACATGTCTCAGTTGTCCTTGCATTTTGAGATCAGAAGCCACTGATTTTCATTTTTGATGCATCAGATCAAGGGCCAGTCGCCACAGCTGCTCCCTGTCAGACTCCACAAAGGTGCCTCATCCTCACCAGTGAAGTGTCTTCTGATGGAAGTCAAGATCGCAACTGCCTCTGGGGCAAGCCTCTTCATAAGGAAGCACGAGGAGACTAGTTTTTCCAGATACCCAAGATTTTCCGCTTTGTAAAATGTAGTAGGGAGAATAATATAATGTAGACCCATTGTTGGATTATTAATCTCCCCCCATTCCTGAGGTGTCTGTGTTCCTTTGTGCCCCACTCCCTGAAGGCTATGAAGTATAGTGGTCAGTCTCACCATCCTTTGGAGATTGACATGGGGAATGACAGAGCTATGTTCCCAAGGAGACCTTAAGGAAGGGGAATCAATGAAGAGGAGTGACAGCCATCAAGCAAATAATAGTCTGAGCAGGGATATAAAAACAATGTGAGGTGGGATGGTGGTGGTGGTGGGGATCAAAAGCAAAACAGAAAAAAAAGAGAGAACATGAAATGTTCTGCTGCACCTGACATCCAAGGTAAGGTGATGAGGTACCTCAGTTATTATATTATGCATGATAATAACATACCATTCTATTATGGGCCCTATACTGGTGTTTTATGTGAATTTTTAATCCTTGTTTAATCCTTACAGCAACACTAACTGGTAGATACTATTATCATTCACATTTTTTTCAGGTGAAGAAACTGAGGCACACAGAAACTGAATGACTTATTCAAGGTCACCAGCTTATAAAAGTCACAGCTGCAATTAGAACTCAGGTACAACTGTCCTAGAGATTTTATTATTCCTCTCAGTTGCTAAACTGCCATGAAATTTATTAGGCAAAATCACAAGCCTGTCTCTGGCCTGTGATACTAATAATTAGCAATTATTACATGACACCTGATATATAAAACTGAACATGGGCCAGGGATTTAGCTCAGTGGTTTCGCTGCTTGCTGTGCAAGCGCAAGAACCCGAGTTCGATTCCTGGTACCAAAAAAAAAAAGTGCTATACAAAACTGAACATAATCATAAAATGCCTTGGAACATGGATGTAGGGTATATGCCTCTTAAGAACAAAGTTGCTAACTTCCCACTTTCTACATTTTAGGTTTTCGCTGAGATTGGAGGCGTTCAAATAAATAAATAATAAATAGTCTTCCATGAAAATTGTATTGAGTGTCACTGTATAATGAACTACCAGGATTGGGAAGAGTCCCACATTTAACTTGCCCTTTGCAGATGGACATAAGCTGTGGGCCAGCAGTTTGTGAGGCACCTATGATGCATCAGCAATCACTTACAGCTAAGTGGGATTTTGCACTCAGGGAACTCATGTGAAGACACCTGAAAGCAGAGGTTTTTACCACTGGAGAGATGTTTAAGTTTGGGGCTGGGGTCTAAGAGTCCCAGCAGAAGGTGTCACTGCCATCATTGCTGAAGGGGGTGCCGCTGGTAGCTGGAATGTGTCTGCCCAATGCTCTCTTTTGGGCACAGCCCACATCTACGAGCCTCACTCTGCAGCCTGTAGGTCCTGGTAAGTACACTGGGAGGTGCACTGTCTCAAACCCAGATACCTCCTCCCTGGGGAACAGGAAGAAAGTGTGAGGGGAGTGGGGTGGGTGTGGGGTTTAAATTCACATTCTAAATGAGATACATTAAGAATTGACTTAAAATAACTCAAACCAGGTGTGGTGGTGCGTGCCTATAATCCCAGCAATCCGGGGCAGGAGGGAGGGTGAAGGTGGGAGGATTGCAAGTTTGAGCCCACCCTGGGCAATTTAGCCAGTCTCTATCTCAAAATAAAAAATAAGAAAGGGCTAGGGACATAGCTCAGTGAGAAATTCCCTGAGTTCAATTCCCAGTACTAAGAGGAAAAAACAAAAAACCCCAAACTCAACCCTCAATGAAGGACTCTCCCACTTTTCCTTGGGTAGAGTGCTACCTCAGGGGTCCCTGATGCTGGGGAAGGCAAGGGTCATTTGACATTCTTGCTGCAAGAGCCAGAGGTAGCCTGAAAGAGCTGGCCCACATGCTGGCTTAGGGGAGTGCTCATCCCAGGGAGCTAGTGGGGTCTCTTCCCAAATCCAGTACCCATGTGTGGGGCACTGCATGAAACGTGTAGAGCCTTCTTGTGTCTCTGAGTGTGTAGCACTGTGGCTGTGTTTGTTTGGCAAATTTGATGGATTCTGTGAGTGTTTCTCCACTTATCTGAAGGGCAATTCTTTGTCAACTGTTTCTACCTTGCTAAGGAATCAGCAATTCACACATATAATAAGGCTCACAATGAAAAGCACATTCACATTATTTTTCTCTTTTCTTTTCCTGCCTGAATGACTCTACCTGTGAAAATCTTCATCTTTTTGTGTATGCATGTGTGAACTTGTGTTTAAAGATCACAGTTTCTTCAGGCTACATGGTTTCTTGGATAGGGTTGTAAGCAGATTCCCTAAATGTGTGCTGAACCCTGGCCAAGAGACCCTGGCTTCTCTCCACTTTTATCCTTATGCCCAGATACACATTTCTTTCCCAAGACTGGAGGACTGGCAGACCTGATCAGATTAGCTGGTTTAAGAAGGGAAAAAATTTCACACACGCCCAAGAGATCCCTTAAATAATACTTTTTAAAATAATACCTAAAATAATACTTTTAAAGACAGAACATCTTCAGGTAGCATCTTTGCTATCTTGAATGTGCCCTGAGATATCCACCTTTAGACAGAATGCTCCCATCACCAATATCATGTTGCACATATTTTTGCTCAATTACTACTTATTTATTATTAATTTGTAAATGTACCAAATGTGTATTTATCTAGTGCCTGGTAGGTACCTGGTTGGTGTCAGGTTCTGAATACAATACAGTGACAGTGTACAATGACAATACAATGATAATAAAGGTTCTTGCCTTCAAGGAACTTATAGACAAGGGCAAGAGGTTATTATAACAAAACACCATGACACATGCTATTGTTATGTGCATGAGGACACAAGTGACCATAGTTTCATGGGGAGGAAAGAGACACAAGTCCCACAAACTGGAGAGTTGAGGCTGTGTCTCTAGAGCAGAGCCCTCAGCAGGGAGGTCTGTGCTAAATGGAGGGGTGTGACTTCACATCTGGCAGCTATGTGGGGATGCCCTAAGGGAGGCAGGACTGTAGTGAAGTTTCCCTTGTAGGCAGCTGCTGACATATCCCTGGTGAGATAGGATGAGTGGAGTGGGGATGGAGGAGATAAGAGGGAGCCATGAAAACTATGAGATGAAATCAGGAGAACTTGGGAATAGAGGAGGGATAGGGAGGACTTGGAGATGCTGCTGGATTTCAGATCTGGACAACAAGGTTAAGGGAGAACAAGGATTCCAGAAGTACAGGTCCAACAGCGTGTGGGAGAAAGGTGAGCTTCAGACTCTTCAGTGAACCTTTTCAGTATTTTCGAATACTCCTTAGCGAGGATGGGGATTTGGATTCTTAGAAACGTTCAAGGTTCCAGGTCGATATCATCAGAAAACTGCATTTTAATTCTTATAAAAAAGCTATGAAGGACTGGAAGTTCTGCTCTCCTCACAAGCTAACAAAGAACTTTAATTTCCTGAAGCCTAGAAGAAAACGAGATTCCTGGATCACAGAGAAAAAACCACATGTTACAGAAAAATCTTGTTTTTTGTGCTGGTTTCTCAAATATCAGTTTTCATGGGGTGGTTTGAAGTGGACTAGGTGGCTCCTGCACATGCAGGAGCTGTGTTACAGGTGGGGAACTGACCATAGAACTCCGAGTCCATTATAGAATAGGCAGCGTGCAGCTCTGCCCTTGTCTCCAGAGGGAGACATGATCATTATAATAAACAAGATCACCCTTTGTCCTGGAAGGAGATAGTGTCTGTATATCCAAAGTTATTCACTGTGCAATATTCTTGAAAGGATAGTCTTCCTGCAAGATGCGTCTTCCTGCCTCTTTCTGCAATATGTACAGAAATGGGAGAGACAATTGGAAAATTCTCACCCAAGCCTTCTTCCCTGGGCATTCATGTCCTCATACCTTTTTTATTCCAGCTTCCTTTGAAGTAGGGTTTCAGGATAGAGGACAGGGAAGAATTCTGCTTCTGTTCTCTGCATTGCTCTTTGTGGATGCTTGGAAGGGGGGTAAAGGTAGGAGAACAAATGCAGCCTCCTACTGTCCCAGAGGTGCTTCAAGAGGCTGCTGGAAGGAACTGAAATGTCATAGGCTCTATCTATTCCTATCTGTTCTATTTTTGTTCAAAGTCTAGATTCTTCTAAGCCTTCTCTTACAAATGACCATAGAAAATCCAGGGATTATTGAGCCTGTGGCTAATTAATACTAGTATACATAGTATTGGGTCTCAACTTTAATAATTTGAAAAATATAGAGAAACAATTGCAAAGACATCTTGGGAAATCCTGAAAAAATTACAGTAAAGCTTTCTTAAAACATATATGACATAATATATAATAAAGGACAGAAAAATCTAATTTAAACCTTTACTTTTCTCAGAATGTTTCTGCAAAATGCTTCTGAGTATGGGGCTGTAATTTAAATGAAGGATTGAGTTCTGAGTTTCCTTAGGTCCTTATAAATGAGCAAGTCATTGGGAATTAGAGACCAAACCCTCCTGGAGGCAGATACCCAGGTGCAGATGAGGGAGGGAACCTCCACTCTGAGGCTCCCACTTCCATGTGCACCGAGTCTTGGCAGCATGTGGGTTCACCCATTGCAGTCTCACTACTGGGGTGAAAAACTTCTCCCAGCTACTAAACAAAGTAGCAATTCCATAATCTATTTTGAGGAAAGAATCAGGGACTGAATACTCATCTTAGGGCTTGTGGTACTTCCCCCATGCCTAAATATCACAAGTGTGAAGAGGGTGACATGTAAGGAGAATTTGGCCCCCTGCCAGGATGATTTGAAATCAGATATATTGTAGAATGCGGGCAGTAGAAATGATAGTAATTTCCACTCAATTTTTATTTAATGGCTTAACTGCTTCTCTCTCCTGACTGTTCTCAGTAAATGCATTGCTCTTCGGGGAGAATCCGGTGAGAACAGAATGAATGGCTAAGAAATGCTGAATGCCAAAATGGTTTTTTCCCTATGTGTGTAATGTGAGCAATTATGATTAGTTTCAGTACTTATTTCTAGAGTATGTCATTAGCTAGAAAGAAAGAAACTTTGAACAACTGAACCAGCTCAATCTTTTACAGATAACTTAAACATTTTCTGGGACTACCAAATTTTTACATTTAATACGGATCATATCAGAAGATAAAAATTTCATGTGGTTCCTTTTGGATTTGGTGTGCATTATTTAACAAGGTAGTTAAAATCTATTTTATTAAATCACATCATGAAATTTTTATTCAAGTGTAGTCAATACTTGTATTTCACATTATAAAGTATTTAATATTTTTTACCTCCTATTAACAAAAAAGTTACAATTGTATGCTGGGTGCTGAATCAATATTTTATATGTAGACCTATACCTACATGTGGTTTGCACTTCTTTAAATATGTAGACAAAGTTTGATCAGGAATGGAGTTATTTCTGACTTATTCCTCATGATTTATACTTAATTATTCACAGATGATGAGCACAAGACTGCATTCAATATGCACACAGCCCATTTACCAAAGGCCTTGAGCCCACCCTGGCTTTATAACTAACTTATAATTTTAGCTACATATATTATCACTTTATCACAATTAAGTACAAGAACCAATAGATTTATTATTGATTTTAAAACTTTGTGGAATAGTTAAATTAACATTAGATTCTTTGTCATTTTGATCCTGACTGAAGTTCATACCCATCCTGAATGGGGGACATCTATTTTTTTAGTGATAGTTACAATATCACTTAAAAGGTATTTAAGTATATTTATTTACATTGAAAAATAAATTTGTTAGTCTGGTTTTGATTGATTGATTTAATGCTGAAGTCAGAATTTGTTAAATATTTTGCATTTTCCATAAATCAAATGGCTTAGCAGCTTCCATTTTATTAAGACATATACTATATTAAAAATACATTATGAAAGTATCTTATCTAAAATATTTTATTTTCAATAGTGTATTGAAAATAACAATGCTTAGATTTTCTCAAATCTTTCTGAATATATTAAATTAGATTAAGGGTTTCTAAGTTTATAAAATAAAGACATATATATATAATTAATAGTTTTTTATTAGATCTTCATAAAGGCATTTTGGTTGCTTCTCAAATTGTAAAAATAAATTATCATAATAAAGGGCAGGAAACCCCTGTACTTCTAATTATTTCCTTCTGAAATTTTTGAAAAATAAAAAATAGTTTTGGATAGTAGTTCACTATGTGCTTTTAGCCATATAACTGTAAATGGGTAAAAAACAATGGGAAGATGTTGGAAGAAGACTTTCTTAATTATAACCTCTTATGCGAACAAAGTTCTTTAGTGTTTACATTAATAAAAGGTAATACAAATTAAAAATAGAAAATTCAAAAAAAATAAAAATAAAAATAAAAATAGAAAATTCATATTGAACTGATCTCATTCTAACAGCATTCTAAGTAGCATTTGTTCATATCATCTCATTAAAATGAGGTGTATAAGGAAAATAACTGAAGACCACTACCCCATGCTATTTGTTATGGTTTGTGTCTAGGTGTTCCCCAAAAGCCTCATGTGGTCATAGGGCTTTTTCAGAAGTGGCTGAACTAAAGCGTGTGACACTGGGATTAAGGGTGTGTGGTTACTAAACCAGTCCACTGATTGATTTGGCACTGCCCTAATCCCAGTAGTCTGGATAAGATAAAAGGCGCAGAAAGATGCTGTTAAGGTCCCTTGTTGCTCTGCTACCTTAGAATTGCCATTCCTCTGCCCCTCTGTCATGTGCCACCCTGCCTTGGAACCAGCTGATTATGAACTACAAACTGTGAGCTAAAGAAATCTTTTCCCCTTTAACTTTGGGTGTCAGGTATTTTGTCTCTGCAACAAGAGAAAAGTAACTAAGACACCATCTAAGAGGGAAGCACTCTATTCACTTGGTTTTTTGCTCTAGAGATTTTGTCAGTTTGCTATTCCAGCTCAACGCTGCTGTAAGTCTTAGAGGAAAATGACTTACTCCTAAGTTCATGTGAAATTTTCTATGTGCTTTTTCCCTCTGCCAGTATTCCAGTCTAAAAACACCTGGTGTGCAGCAGGTGGGAGGTCTCTGCCTACCTTGTGTTGCTGAATTCCCCTGACTTCTGTTTCTCTCTTTCAGACTCTTTCTTGTCAGAACTACTTGAGCTGTAGGAATTGGCCAGAATCCTTTAGACAACATCCTCTCAAGGCTGGGGACCTCCAAATTGCAAGGACAAGCAACCATGAAGTAATGCTCTAGAATCAACACACATCAAGGCCTTTATTTTAGACTTGTATAACCACTTTCATCTTCAGAGGCTGAATATTCTCATCTGCAGAGGATTTACAAAAATCCTTTCACCTATCTTGAGAGTTGGAGCTGAGAGAAGGAAAGAAAGCTTTGAGAAGATTCTAGTGCAATTATTAAACATGAAGATCATCAGGATTCTCTTATGTTGCATGGTTTGCTGAAGTAATTTCAGTAGAATTTTTTACTGTTACAGATGCATCTTTAAAAATAAACAAATGAACAAATATACAAGTCGGGTAAGGAAAAAAACTAAGGGTAACAATGTCTGACAGTTTCTGGGAGGGAGGAGGGGGAAGATGGAAGAAATCCTGGGAAGAAGCCCAACGTCTTGGTTGTAATTTGCAGAAAGCCTTTGGCTGGCATGTTCTCTCACGCTCTTGTGCTCATGACAAAGAAATATAACCTTTGGCCAAATGCATTTTTGTTCCACTGTAACTAGGTTAATGTGACCTGACAGGTCTGGTAAAACAGCACAGGAAGAAATAATAAATGCACTTTGTGGGGCTGAATTTAATAAAGGTAAACTGGATAGGATATAAAGATTTGCCAGAAGAAAGGGAGCATATTTCAGTATAAAAGATTTTTCAAGATAATATTTTATGAACAATCTTTCTGATACACATAAGTGGTTACATTCTCAATTGACCTAAAAAATTTCCAGAATAGTTGTACCTTACTTTTTATCAAACCATACTTCTCACACGTCTTGCTGATTTACAACTGCAAAGGGTTAGAGTGAAGGTAAATGAAATCCTTTTGTGAAGGTTGTTTATAAAGGAGTATTAAGATTCCACATTAGCTGGGTGTGGTGGCACACGCCTGATCCCAGCACTTAGTAGGTGGTGGCAGGAGAATCCAGAGAATTCAAGGCCAGCCTGAGCTACATAGTGAGTTCAGGGCCATCCCGAACTACAAAGGGAGACCCTGCCTCAAAAAGCCAAAACAAAACAAAACAAAAAGTTCCACTTTGTGTGGAGCCTTACAAATACTGATATTTACAAATATTAACTATATTTAAAGATAAAATAATTTAAACTATGATGTAGACATCATTATTCTCATTTTATTGGTTTAAAAAAATTTTTGTTTTGGTGCTGAGGACCAAACCCAGCACCTCACGCTTGCTAGGCAAGTGCTGCTCTACCATTCAGCTAAATCTCCATCTACTACCATTTTATTGTTGTAGAAGTGAAACTTTTATGTGTCACAATGTGACAAGGTCAAGGTCACACCGTGGCTCATTACTGAGGGGTCAGTAAACACCTTTTTGGATTCTTCTGCCTTCAGAGCTCATTTGTTTTTTTCAACATTATACTTCCTCAACTAGGAATGGTGTTCAAATTAATCTGAAAAGTAAAATATAGTTACTTTTCCAGATAGGTCTACTTATTTCTGGATTTTTTAAAAAGGAAAATTCCACATGAAAATTCCACCATTCCCTTTCCTCATGAAGTGTGTGGTATCCACAAGGAGGTCCCAAGGGTGACCCTTCCTCCATGAGGGAGGGCAGGGAGCAGGATTTTAGGGCTATTGATGCTCAAAGTGTGTAGATTTTATTCTCTGGGGTGGCCACATGGGGAGACATGAAATTATACAAGTTTTTCCCTAGTCTCTTTAACTGGAGATTCTCTGGGGACATGGGCAGGGGGAAGGGAGTGCCCCTTGGAGGTTGTAAATGTTCCTTAGGAGGGCACATTATAATTTCCTAGGAGTCCTTGCATCCATGAGATATGGAAGAGTTGTGATTTTGAAGTGAGAGTGAAAGGGAGGGAATAAAGGCATTACAGGAAAGTAGGTCAAACAAACACCTACTCTAACCTCATCTCCACCCCTGGCTGAATCCCATGACCCTGGCTGGCTATTTGAGAGCATCTCTATATCCAGGGCAGCTGGATTAGGACCATCCTTTAGAGACTCTTGGCTGTTATAATGTCTGTGTTTGTAAAAACAAATTCCATTGTTTGAGACTGGCCTTTCTGCTCCCTCCAGGTGTCAGGTTCCACTTGGTGCCAACTCAGACAGGTCAGCAGCCAGAACAGCCTTCATTTTCATTATTGGGGACAATGAATGGTTATAATATTGGCAGCAGTGCTTATTAGAATCATGGTTCTGATGCTCATGTCACTGACTTTCACTCAGGCAGCATGAGGAAGTTAAACCTGGGCTGAAATGTCTGGTAGCCAAAAAGGATCCCTTTGATTGTTTCCATGGATGAGGTCAAAGAATGTGACCTTATCAGAGTTGACTGTATGCAAAAACAAAGCATCATAATTCTGACATATATATTAAATGTGCTCCTGAAACAAGTGGTAAATAATGCTTCCCTCAAAATGTTAACTTAATATATCTACTGACCTGACCTATGTTGGGTTAGTATATATGTAGAAAATAAGCATAATGCATCAGACAGCGTCTTTTGGAAGTGGCCATTAGATAAATATTAAAAATAATTAATGGCTCCTCCTGAATAGGAAAATGTGGGTTGCTGGCGATCCCCTGGTTGCTTAAATGCCTGTACTCTTGTCTTACTGTAGACACTGTTATTATATGAGCCTCATGCTATCATTGCACATCCGCATATGAAACTCATCTGAAGCTGCATCAGGTCAGGGTGGCCAGGTGTACGGCAAAGATGCCTCAGCAGATTGAGGGTGTGTCACAGTGACCATTGCTTTAAACATTCACCTGGGGGATGGACACTTTGTTCTAAAATGGAAATAGGCAATGTTGCTGTTTTCTTACAAACTTCTATACACGGAAAAATCACACTAAGTTTTTCATGCAGCACATCAGGAAGAAGACATACCATGTACATGTAAGGTTTCCTTGTTATCCCTTGCACAGGGAGGGAAAATGGTATTCCCAGGAGAAACTAGAAACTTGTTTTTGTTTTTTGTTTTTGGAAGTACTGGGGATTTAACTTAGGACCTTCACACTGAGCTATATTTCCATCCGTTTTTATTATTTTCCATTTATATTTTCTTCTTTATTTGTCACTAAGATGTTACATTGCCTAGGCTGGGCCCAAACTTAATGATGCTCCTGCCACAGCCTCATAGAGTGCTAGGATTACAGGCATGAAGCACCAAGCTCAGCTCAGAAACTTTTCAGTGCAGGTTCATGTAGAAACAGAGAGAAAAGAACATAGCAAAATACATGATGGATACTTTTAAAGGATTAGGAAATTACAAAGTGCTCTATAAATATACATCCAAGTCTTCGTCATGTATGCAACCGTTCTGAATGATGCTGGTTTGGAAAATGACTTAGACAGATCAACAATGTGTTTTATTAAATTTACTCTTACACATTTTACAGAAAGCAGGGTAGGTGACACAGCCATCTTGTGTATATTAACAAATATAAGCACCCAAGAACCTTAAAAAAGGTGGGGTGTGTATGTCCTCAGTGCTATAGCTAAAGTCTTAATGGAACTGTTCTTTGTTTTAGTACTTTCAGAGTTAGGCTATGGCAGCTTATTGCTGTAGAGCTTTATTTTTTTGTAAAGTCACGTTTCAGAAACAGAAGGAAGGTCAATCTCACTTTCTGAAAGAGAAAGAAAGGTGACTCTTGTCATAATAACATAATGTAACGGGGTCCCCAGGTGGAATCGAGAGGAAAGGCAGACAAGGTCCTATAATGTCGCAGCTGAAAGGAAGCTGACGCCAAGGAGCTTCTCAGAAGAACAATGACTCATTAGCGCTGACTCCAAACAAGATTCAACCCACCCCCACCGCCACCTGGCCTCCCTCCAAAAGCAGAAGGAAAGGAAGAAGGCACAGCCAGGGAGGAGGCTGTGAGAGGCTGGCCTGCTGGAGAGGCTTCCTGGAAGGCCCAGGGCAATGGGAAAGTGCTTGGGCATCACAAAATTAAAAAACAAGTGTCAGCTGTGAGAAACAAAGAAATGCAAATAAGTTTGAATCCAAACAGGATGGATAAATGAAAGTGTGAAATCACCCAGAGCTCTGTTTACAGCCGGAAGGCAACTCCATCTGTAATTACCTGGGTGCCATTAGCTGCCTGGGAGCAGCTATCAAGGGACACATAAAAGATACTACCGGAAGTTAAGCCTCTTCCCATGATGAAGCAAGTTCTCTGAGAGTGCTAAGTCTACCCTGAATTGAACCATTTTGTACAAAAGGGCTAGAAGTGTACCTTTGGTGAAATACAAAGGTTGGATTTTCATTATTTACTGCACATTTTAATGTAATTCTTACCACTAATTAAGAAAATGGATGATAGGAAATTCGACTTTAATAAACATACTGAGACCTATCACAGCATTAGTTTGCCACAGAACTTCCTGCAGCTGGTATCTGCGCTTTGATGGACTTGGTCAAGGTCACCCAAGTGGAGTTGAGATTTGAGCCTCAGTCTGTAGTCCTGGATTTCTGCTCTTTCCAGTGCACCAAAAGTGCTCAGCTGAGGGCAGTTTTTCTCTCTAGGTGACACTTCACAATGCCTGGAGATATTTTGCATTGTTACAACTAGGAGATGTCCCTGGTCCCTTCCAGATAGAGGTCAAGGAAGCTGCTAAATATTCTCCAATGCAATGAAGAGCCCCCACCGCAGTGAAAATTCTACCCAACACATCAATAGTGCCTAGCATTGAGCTTGAGGTAGGCCACCCCTCAAGACAGATAGAATTGTTTAGGCAAAAGGAGGCCTCAGACACAGAGTGCTCACCAGGGGTCTGAGAGTTGCTAGAAGTGAATGAAAAAAATCCTAGCTCTACTTCACAGACAGGGAGGAAGGGAAGAGGTGAGGTACTAAAAATTCATAATGTTATCAGCCATAAATGCATTCTCAGGTTGCTCGGCTATAAATTGCCCTTTGAAAGCCCGAGAGATAGTTCCAGTGCCACCTGAAGCCACTTGATAGCTCCTTAACATCATTCTGCACTGAAAGGAGAAGGTAGAATGGCTCTGGCTTTTTCATGGGTTCTTTATTTGTCTTCTGGAATATTAAAGACTGATGTCTCACAGAATACAAATAAGAGGTTAATGTGATAAGAGGCTGAGCTGATGGTGTCCCTAGAAAATTTAAGTCTAAAATGTCAGTTGAAAGACAAAGAGAAAGATGGGGTGGCTTTTGAAAAATCTCATTGGTAAAGACATAGAAGATTTTCTTAATAAAATGTTCTGAACTAAAAGCATCTCAGAAGGATTCTGAATTTAGACCAGCTAAACAGCATCAAGGGTTCTGGGGGGTTAGTCAAACAAAGTCAGAAATGGCTTGTGTGCAGCGTGAAACTGATTGAACAGCGAAAACCATGTAAAAGGCACGAAGGAGCTGGGCAGAAACATGCCGAGGAGAAGAAGGGAGGGCAGCTCAGCTCCCCAGAGAATCACCAGCCTTAGCTGTCTGGATGCAATTTAGAAAGAAGTATGAGTCCATCTCAATTTTAGGGGTTGGCTGCATAAAAGCTCACATATTTGCTAATTTTGTTGGTTTGTGAGCTCTAATGTTTTGCCGCAATTACAGGAGCTGATTCTGCTGGTGAGAGTTGGCTGCAGCGAACCCCAGGGGATTTGTACCACACCTGCCAAGGCTGTGGCTGGAACACCCTAACCTGTGGCTCTGGAATCGTCCCAACCCCAATTCCTGGACTTCTTGTTCCTGACTCTCTGAGAAGACGGTCTGATGTCTGAGAAAGATGTTCCCATGGAGAAAGGATCTCTTTGACAAATGGAATGGCAAAGTCTCCAAAGCAGATAGCCCTAGAGGAATCTGCAGCTGGGAGACCAGAGTCAATGCCTCTCTGATTTTCACTGCTGAACCTATGGAAACAATATGAGATGTAGCTCAGTGAGATAATGCAGCTACACTAACCAGTTTTATTTTCATCCACTCTTTAATAAACATACATGTGCCAAGCCAGCTCTGAAATATTTAAAATTGCAGCATTTGGAAGAGAGACCTCAAAGTCTGTCAGAAGGATTTTTAATCATCTTTAAGTAAACTTCAATTTCTCTGAAATTGGAGGAGAATTATTTCTCCACTTCAAAATTCAGCACGGATTCACTGAAGGGGCTCTCTATCTCCTATGATAAGTAAAAAACATGAAATGATTAGTGCAAAAAATATACCATGAAATGATTTTAAAGTCCTTGCTCTTCAAGGCTGGATTTAAGACATTATTACTTACTATCTATAAAAAGGTTTACTTTAGTGATAAAAACAAATGACCTTTATACAAAACCATTACTCACTATTATTTAAAAATCCCAGGTTTAATATTGTAGTTGACTCACATGGCCATTTCTGCCCTAGCAGATGAGGAGAATAAGGTGTTGAGTGGAAAGCCTGGCTCAAGGGCATGTATTCACAGGGACAGGACAAGTGCTTCCTCACCATGGCACAGAGTGGAATGGGGCAGCACTGGTTGGATATGAGGTGGTAGCTTAGAGTAGGGGTGACTTTTGCTGGCTGCACTGGAATGGCTGGACATGGCTTGGGATCCAGCTGTTTTTCAGAGGCCTAGCTTCCACGCAAACATCCCTTTATGATTTTTGAGGAAGCTTCTGACAAGGCAAACACAGAGCTGAGAGGTGGAAAGAGAGGCTCTCTCCTCTTTAATTTTGGGCATAATAATATCTTAATATAATATTTGTACAATTCTCTGTAATGACTTTAACATAAGCTACTTTGTCTTTGTTGCCACTGGCCACCTTGCTAATTAGGCCAGGGACCGTACTCTCCAGTCTAGAGATGGGAAAACTGAGGCTCAGAGAAGTTAGTCCCCATGTTAGGAAAATGAGTAAGGACTAAAATCAGAGCACTAAGGTCTTATACTCTGTTAATGCACCTCACCACTGGACAGGGTAGGTTGGATTGGGGTGGAGTGGGGGAACCGGCCATATATGGAATAAATTAAAGGCACAGAGTTTAATGTACTGAGAAGCATAGCAGGGAGACATGCTCATTAAATGCACACTTGAAGATAATGTTCATTATCTTACATATCTTGTCATGTCCTAATGATTGAAACCTGTCAGTAGTTCACAAATCATGCCACATATTTATAAAAATGGACAATTCAGAGAGATGTGGGTAAATACTGCTATTTTCATGTACAATTAGTTTTAAAAAGTGGTCATAATTGAAAACAAAATCCTTGGTAATCATTAATCAGTACTGTCCTTGGTAAAACTAAGTTCAAGGTGTGATTAACATATACAGTGAATATTTAAAAATTTAAAATTTTAAAATTTGACTCATTGCCATTAACTCTTCTCAACATACACTCCCTTGCATCCAACCTACTTATCCCATCATTCCTGGCACTTTCTGAAGCAGTTTTGGAAGTCCTCTTTCATGAGAGTCTTTTCATGGCTTCTTCCATGTCCTCAAATGATTCAAAATGTTTATGGCAATTTCATTATGGTGTGTCCTCATCTACCTTACTCACTGAATCTGGCATTGAGTGACTTCTGGATTTTCCCCAAAGTCAAAATGAGCATTAAAAAGTAAATATTTTAAATCAATTTGGGACATTGAGGCAGCCATGACAGGACAACTAGAGACACTCAAGAGAGAAGACTTCAGAACTACTTCAGACAATGACAGGAGCAATGGGATGAGTGTGTTCAAGGCAAGGGGGAATATTTTGAGGAGGCAGTGTGTCTTTTACTAAAATAAATTTTTCTAAAAATTTAAATTTTTGCCCTCTTTAAAAAAATCTCATCATATGGTTCAGCTACTAGTATTACTCCAACCAAAGCTGACATGGCCCAAGTCAGTGGAAGGAGTGGAGACAGCCATGCACTTTCCTCTACTTATCTAAAGGATGCTTCTCTAAGAGACTTCAGGGAAGGTCCTGACTGGAGTCTCATTTGTGGCTAGTAAGGATCCTATGACCTTAAATAATTAGGTCCAGATGCCACAGCAGGAGCCAGTTAACATGTGAACTATGTACAAGGTGCTGTGCTGGGCTTTAGGCACGTGAGGATGACAAGTATGAAGGCAATGGGCGGAAAGGTGGCAGGTGTGTTAGTGGGCGAGGTGGGAGGGAGAGGAAGGGGGTCTGGGTCACATGCTGGGATAGAGTCAAGCCAGGTCAGCAGCAGGGGTCCATATCTCTCCATGTCCCACTGCAGGGCAGGGCTCACAGGATGGGTCTTGTACTGTTTCCCAAGGAAGGGCTCAAGCCTGGAGTGAGCCTGCTCCTGCCAGCTGCTCCCCACTGCTTAAGATTAGGATCCTCCTCCACAAAGACCTATTCTCTGATTAACATTAAGAACATGCTAAGAACTAGCTTTAGCAAAAGCAAGCAAGCCACCTTCCTCAGAAACACTCTTAATCCCTCAAGTTCATTCCATTTGGTAGATTTGGTGAACACATTCCCATTTCCATGCAGTGTTTCTCCTTTTAGGCTAAACTAGTGCTCGGGTGCCTGCCACGCTTGAATGCAGCAGCCCCCTGGTTAGTGGTACATATGCAGCAGGCATTCAATCAACAAATATTAATTGATGTGGTGCGGTTTTCTTTGGATGACAGAATTCCTCCTGAGAGGCTAATTTACTGTGCTCAGCCTGTCTGTGGGTAGTGGGGGCTTCAGAGCAAGAGTAAGCTTTGGATAAGAGCTACCATGGGGTGGTGGAGACATTTGTTCTGGTGATGGATGAAATGGCACTCTTGCCATACTGTATGGTCAAAATCTTTACATGTAATTTATTTTCACTTCAATTACTCTGGAAAAAGCCTCCCTGTGGTTTCAGCTAGAGATATGTGCAAGTCATCAGTTTAATGGATTTATTTCTGTTTTGCAAGGTTATAGTTTTTTATGAAAAAAAAATCCCTACTCAAACCTCTCTAGCCTGAATTTTCATTTATTTATTCTCAATATGGTCTTTCTAATTAGAGTATGTGACACAATCTGTATTTTATTTTTTACTGCTAGGTACCCCCAGCCTACATTTCATTTTGGGCTCCCAGAGCACCTATTGGGCTGCAGGGACCAGACATCAATGCTGACAGTCACCTATGGACTGTGATCCCTGAAATTGTGTGCACAGACTCACCAAAGCCCCAGTGCCCAATACATCTCCACCTGCTGCAATCTACACTGGCCAGAAAAGGAAGTGGACATGGAGCCAAACTTCATGATGATGAGCAGGAGGCTGCCTGTCCTATGATATGCAGAAGAGGACAATGACACATTGATCCCTGAACAACTTATGATGTTCAGAACTGACACATGAGGGAGGGTCACTTGAGCAGGAATGCAACCACTAGGGTCTCACAGGGGCTCAGCCACCCACATGTTGTCCAGTTCAAGCCGGTGGATAGCACCCTGAGATCTTTTGTCCTACAAGTGGGCATCTGTGAGAGGAAATATAGGAAGGCTGGGCTTTCTCCAAGTTCAAAGGAAGACTCTCATGATTTTTTCCTGACTTTAAGTCATCTAAGAGTCCACTGATCATCATCTCAGCTGCCAACAGCAAGTAGGAGAGTGGGTCACATGAACTGTGGAGTTCCCTGCACTGTGGCAGAATCAGACAGGTGCTGCATCCCTGTTCAGACTCAGGCCAGAGCTGTGAGCTGGTAGAGCAAAGTGCAAGACTCCCCTGCAAGCTGGGGCAGAATCCCACAGCTGAACAATGAACTGAGCCTGCTTTCCTGCTGTGGGGAACAGCTGTGCTTGGGGCAGGGGCTTCTCTCTGCCTGGCGGGGGGGGGGGGGGGCGCGCTTGGTGCTGGGAAGCCGCAACATCCACAGACAGAAGGCTTTGGGGATGGAGGTTCTGTCTCACTCTGTGATCCCTAGGATCTTGGAAGCTGTAGAAGGGAAGATGACGCTGGAGCATACTTGGGCTGAGCTGGAAGTGTTAGGGTTCCAGGTTTGACTTGGAGGAGCTGGAAGTGACCAGAAGAGCCACAGGGACCTAGAGGTCAGGACTAGGATTTATGCAGCTAGGTATGGGAAGGCCTCCAAAGGCATATTCTGATGTTCTGGAGCCTGGCATCTGAGGCAGATTCTATTTTGTTTAGGAGCATAAGAGGGCAGGATATTTGTAACATGTAAGCACCATGGAAGGAACTCATACCTGTTCCTAGGGGAATCTGTTTTTAACCTTGTTAACCTGAATTATACTTTAAAATTTAAACCACTAGGCATGGTGCCCCATGCCTGTAATCCCAGCACTTAGTAGACTGAGGCAGGAGGATCACTGAGAGTTTGAGACCAGCCTAGACTACATAGTGAGTTCAAGGCCAATTTGAACTACATAGTGAGACTCTGTCTCAAAAGAAAAAAAAAAAACTAAACCAAAGAGAGTCTCTTTTCTATCTGTGATTTATTAGGCCTCCACTTTCTACCAAATTAAAGCTTTCCACAAATGAAACAATTTATCCTTATCTAATTTCCACCTCACCTCCTACATGGGAATGGGGAGTCAGAGTGAGGGAGGCCAGTGTGGGAAGCACCAACCACAGTATAGGCAGCTATTTGAGTGT
This sequence comes from Heterocephalus glaber, assembly GCF_000247695.1. The sequence goes on along the minus strand of NW_004624855.1, from coordinate 1,900,463 downwards.
CTTTAAATCCCCTTTAACTCCATCTATCAATGCATTTCTTGATACATACACATAGAAGGACAATACTTTCCACCCCCAGAGAAATATTTCTAAATTCACTTAAAAACCACTCTGTTTCCTAGGACATGTGAACAGCTCCGGTCCTTTTCAGGGCCAAAAGTGAGCTTATTTTTTTTTCCTTCTTAAGGCTAAATAGGATTTCTTTTCCAGCGCAGGGTAGGTGACTTCTTAATGATCTTTAAGGAAAGAACTCGACAGAAGGAAAATATCCTTTTTTTAATCCCATTTTCCTTCTTACCCCACACTGAGCTGTTACCATAGCAACATCCTACCTGCTACTAGGACAGTTAAGTCCCCCTGTGAAGTTAACCGAAAACTGCTTTTTCACTCAGAGAAGGGACTGCTGTTCATTGACCAGTTTTTCCCTGGGTGTCTAAATTCTTCAATTCTCTATGACATGCTTAATCTAGGGTTTCCTGTGGCTAAAACCTAAAATTCACTTCTAAACCCCTAACAACATAATACCTCAAACCTTTTCAAAACCGAACTCAGGAGAAATGGATTTACATTTTGTTTTAGATATGAATAAATTTTTCATCTTTGCATTGGCTTAAGTTTTATAGACAAAGCCACTGTAAGGAAAACAATTTTTGGGGAAAAAATCTCCTGTCCTTTGTCATCCTTTCCTGCCTTCCTCTCTGTTTTTAAAAATACAGACTTGTGTGTATATATGTAATGAAATATTTCTAGTACTCAGAAAATACAGACTGATATAACAAGCAGTTGTGTACTAACCTCTCAGAGTTAACAAATATTGATGGGGGGGTGTCATTTTTCTTTCAACTTTGTAAAAATTAAAAGGAAAAAAATAAAATTAAAGATCTTTTTGTTGTCATAGTCCTTATTCTTTTCTTCTGCCATTGGTCCATTTTCCTTCTCTGCCTCTCTGAAAGTAGCATCTCTCCCAAGGTTAATGTAGAGCTTTTCATTTAAGTCTTTGTACTTTTGCAAAAAATTTAGGTTGCTAGATTCCCCCCGCCCCCGCCCCGACTGGGGACTGAATCCAGAGCCTTTGCATTGAGCTACGTACCCAGCCCTTTTATTGTATATTTTGAGACAGGGCCTTCCTATATTGTCCAGACTGGCTCAAACTTATTATCCTCCTGCCTCAGTCTCTCAGAGAGCTGGAATTACAGACATGTACCACCATGCCTGGCTTGTGCCAGGATTTTTAATCTGTTTCTTTCTAACTGGGGGGGAGCATTGGACATCTCTGGTGGCACAAATAATTCCCCAGAAATTTGGGGACCAAGAGCCTGAGGATCAGAAGCTGTTCCTCTACCTTATCATTGATTTTCTGGGCAATCCTTACATGCTGGAGTGCATGGTAACCTGCCCAAATGTATGGCATTATTATTTTATTTTATTTTTTATTTATTTCTAAATTTTCCTTTTCAGTACCATGGATGGAACTCAGGACCTTGCGCTCGCAAGGCAGGTGCAGTGCCACTGAGCTAAATCTCCAGCCCACTGGGATTATTATTTTAAAATAAAGGCATTCAAAGAGAGGGTGAACTGGGGCCCCCTGCAAAACAAGGAGCCCAGTGTTTTTACCTCAAGGTCACACCAAGAAGGTGATGAGTCTGAGATCTTGTCACCTCAAAATAAAGTGACAAGAGGGTCAGTACAGAGAAGACAGTTGTCTTCCTAGGGTAGATAGCTTACTTACAGCATTATGAATGAGACCATCAGGGCTCAAGTAAGGATATTATCTTGGATAAATGGTTTGTGGTTATTGATCTGGACCAACCTGACAGAAACGAATCTCTATGTATTGTGTTGCAATTACTTGATTTATACCTGCAATTTATAATTTGTGTGCTCAGTCAATTCTGCCAATATCAAAAAATAATGTCCTTGTTTCAAAATATGACATTTGGATTTTGTGTCATGATTTATTATAGCCTCTGAGCCAAATAACTGTCACACTAGGTCACTTGCTTCCAGTGACAACTTAAAACACAAATAACTTGGGGGAAAACAAACAAATAAACAAACAGAAATTTAAATAAGGCTTCAAGGTTTACAAACATACAAGAAAAAGATATTTTTGTCTGTTCTTATACACTCTATCATTGTTCTTCCCATGCTGATGGAAAGCATACTTTACCAAGGGAAGTGACTCAAAGTTCTCAGGAACTATAGGTGGGAAATGCCTCCAAAGAGGACTTTCATCCTCCTAAGCTCAAGCTTCTTAGAAATTCAAGTCAAAGGAAAGACAGAATGAGCTGGCCACTGAGGACACATAATGGAGAGGCTCAATCTAGAAAAGCAGATTGGAAAGTTGTTAAGAACTGGTGTTCATGAAAGTGTAAATAAGGACTAAATGTATAATAGGTCATGTGAAATAGGAAGAAAAGGGGCAAAGGGGAAGGAAGTGGGAGGGCTAAGGGAAAGGATAGAAGGGAATGGGATTAATATGAGAAAATGGAAAAATAGGAACAAAATTTTTGTAAATAGGGAGGGCTGGAGGGGTTGAAGGGAGGGCTGGGCAAGGGTGAAAAATAAGAACCAAGAGAGACTATGTAAAGGTGCAAATTTCCAATGATGAATGTCATTATATTATATACCTAAAATGTACCAATTATTAGAATGAATAATTGATAATGTAAAATAGGAAGAAAAGGTCCAAAGGGGTAGGGGTAGTGGGAGGCACAGGGGAAAGGAAAGAAGGGAAAGGAAAAAATGATGAGAAATGGAAAAAATGGAAATAAAGTCTTTGTAAATAGGGAAGGGTGGAGGGCGTGAAGGGAGGGCTAGGAATGGGGAAAAAATAAGAACCAAGATGCATTATATAAAGGTACAATTCCCAATGAGAAATGTAATTGTGTTGTATACCTACAATGTACCAATAAAAGAATTTAATACACACACACAAAAAAGAACTGGTGTTCAGATCCCAAAGAAGATGTCAGAACCAATAGACAAGACTTGTCCTATAGAGATGATGAGACAAGCCTTAGACTGAGGCAGAGACAGTGAGACACTCATTGGATTGCTATAACCAGTGGCACTTTACAGTTTATAGAGACACTTAGGGCTATTAATTCATCCCAAATGAACAAGATATTGCCCTCCCCTCCCTGCCCACTCACAAGGCTTGTTATAGAGGTAATGATGGGCACTCCCGCACTCTGCCCACGTATGACTCATTTCCCTACAGTTGCTTATAGCTTCAGTCTCAAAAGGTCAGATACAGGAGGTGGCTGCTTGTGTTGCATTAGCTCACAATCTCAAAACACATATTATTTGTCCTCCAAGAGTAGCCAAAAGAAAAGTAGCCAAAGAAAAGAGTAGCCAAAAGAAAACAAACTGTTTACTCTTTGAGCTTAAGCAGGCCTTTATGCATTTCAGAGTCCCTCTGAAGGTCACCACGAGGGGTGAAGAAAGGAAAGGTATATGGCTTCAAGATTTGTCCAATTTGAATTGAAATCAGTTTGGGCTACAGAGATGCTGAACCTGAGAGGTCATTCAGCGCTGCCTCAAATGCATGTAGGACTCTACTCCAGCATTCTGGAGAGATGCTTCCTGGCCTCCCAGACTCATGGAGCAGCTCACTGATGAAACAATGCATCCCAGTGAAGTTCCATCTAGGTTACAGCTTTCTCCTTGCCAGTGATCTTTGACAGTGGCCATGTGATGTCTCTCATTGCCCCAAGATGTCACACAGAACAATCTGCACAGGTATTTCCAAAGTTTTTGACATAGTTTTTGACATAGTCATGAACCACATCTACTATTATTTATTTGATATTTTATTAATTAAAATTATTCTAAAAGAAACATCATACTATTATTAATGTAAATAGAAAACACCATATCACTTCCCACATATAGTAGATCACTGCAAAAATGAATTATGAAAAGAAAACATTGTTGCCTGTGAATGAGTCCAAGGCCTGTATAGTGCCTAAGGGTATGGCTTGCACGTGTCTCCCAATGGTTCAAGCATTGAAAGCTCTGTCCTTGCTGTGGGGTGTTGAGGTAGGGAACTTTTAAGAAGCTGGTGCAAGGTAATTAGGTTAATGGGGGCATCTCTGCCCTCGGAAGGACTGATGCTGGACTTGCATAGCATGTTAGTTTCTATGGGAAGTTTGTTATAAAAGATTAAGTCTGGCCTCTCCATACTCTCTGGCTTTGGATTTCCCCATGTGATCTGTCCCTCTCCCGAGTGTTCCTGCCATGACGACATCTGTTATGATGTGAGGCAGACAACAGGGCCACTGCCAGAGGTCAAACTGATTAGGCTGCCCAATCTTGGACTTTCCATGCCCCAAACCCTGAGCTAAATTAACCTCTTTTCTTTATAATTACCCAGCTTCTCGTATTTTATTATAGCATAGAAAATGGACCCATGTAGCCTGCTTTGTTTGTGTTAAACAGGGAGTTGAGTAATATTAGAAAAATGTAGCAGAGAAAACCAGCACTGAATTGATCCTCCAAACAACCAGGATGAGCGGAGAAGAGTGATGGTTTTGGCATCACAGGAAATGAAATCGAGCACATCCCAGAGCCAGTCTCCCACCACATCAAATTAACTTTAAAAAAGGTGACCCAGCCAAGAATGGTGGCACATGCCTGTGCTCCCAACTACTGTACTTGGGAGGCTGAGGCAAGAGAATTGCAATTTGAGGTCAGCCTTGGCAATTTAGAGAGACTATGTCTCAAAATAAAAATATAAAAAAGGCTGGAGAAGTAGCTCAGGGTGAGAGCCTGGTTTCAATATCCAGAACTGCAAGAAAAACAAACAAACAAATCCCTTTTATCCCACTATTGTCTCATTGCCAGATAAAACAGCCTCAGTTTCCTCAAAAACGTCTATGACAGGACTTCCAGAAATCATTATTTTATGTCAGTCCCCTCTTGATTTTATAAGCATTGAATACAAAGTTTCAGATATGGCTGGATGAGCAGAAAGAGCAAGGAAGAACCATCCTTGTGCCTGTCATTACACTTCTGTCAACAGACTCTCGGAGGCAATGTGGCTTCAGGATGCCACCTGCTCATGGCTTTTCTAAGTGACCTGCTGCCCAGAGCCTCTACTTCAAGGTGATCTACTCTGCCACAAAGCTGAAGGAGGTCTCATCCTTAAATGACCAGTGGCCTGTCTCACAAATATGAGCAAGACAATTCAAAGAGACTGGGACAGTCAACAGTGGCCTTGTGCAATGTAGATAAATGTTGGTGGGGCCGTGAAGGATCATGTGCAAGCTCAGGGAGGCAGAGAGTTTAGCAGCAGTCAATAGGTGGCCCACCGGTGGGCCTCAGCACATCTCTTGGCCAGTTCACATGAAGCCCTCAAAATAATACTCTTAATTGGATAGAAAATTGGTGCCACCTTCAAAATTTTAGACTGCATTTATAAAGTTAACATGTTTTTAAGTACTTTCAATGTCTGATTAAAAATTAATTCTCCCCCTGTGGACTTAAATAACTTACAGATAAGTCAAAATAATAAATATAGTGAGTCTTAAATTCTCTTAAAAGATTTGACATTGTTTGCAAACTTTGTAGAATTTAGATTAATAGATAAAGTCTAAATAAGTTACTCAAATGTCTTAAAGTAAGTCACAAGGTTGATTTATTTTAATTGTTCACATTTATTTAATTATTTAAAGATCATAAAATTCACATATACATAAAGTCCTCAATGTAATATATTAGTTCTGTGGTTTTTATTCTTTTTTTTCATTAACCTCAACCCTTTATTTCCATACATAAAAATAACTTGAAAGGATCTATGAACCTAAATATGAAAGCCTAAAAGTATAAAACTTTAAGAAGAAATTATAAGGGAAAATGTTTATGAATTTAGGGCAGGCAAGAACTTCCTAGGATACAAAAAACAAGATGTATAAAAGAAAAAAATTGATAAATGAGATTCCATCAAAATTTAGAACTTTAAATGACATCATTAAAATGAAAAGTAGTCCTCAAACAGACCATATTTGCAACACATAAAACCTATGACCAGAATATATAAAAAATTCTTACAGCTCATTAATAGACAACCCACTTGAAAAGTAGGCACAAGAAGATGATAAATAGCCAGTACAGCACAAGGAAAGGTGTGCAACACTAGAATCAGAAAAATACTAATCAGTACAATAACAAGACTGAATTATACATTCATTAGGGAGATGAAGTTAAAAGTTTTAAAAGGCTTGTCATGACTTTTTCTTTTTGTTGGATTCTCCCCCTTTGGTTTAATTTGTCACGCTCAATGGATTCATTCTGCTGGGTTTCCTGGGGTTGTGATCTTCATTGTCTTTTCCTAGAGTATTGTCTAAAATTTTTTGGAGTGTTGGTTTGGTATTCATGAAGTTCCTAAGGTTCTCTTTATCATGAAAGTATCTTATTTCTCCATCAATTTTGAAAGATAGTTTTGCAGGGTACATCAATCTGGGTTGGAGGATGTTTTCCTTTAGGGCTTGAAATACATCAGTCCAAGCTCTTCTTTCCTTGAGGGTTTTCATTGAGAAGTCTGTTGTGATTCTGATGGGCTTTCCTTTGTATGTGATTTGTTTCTTTTCTCTCACTGCTTGTAGAATTTTGATCTTCTGTTGGGTTTCTGGAATCCTAACTATTATATGCCTATGTATAGATTTTTTTTTGATCAAGGCTAGCTGGAGTCCTATATGCCTCACTTATCTGTATGTCAAGTTCTTTTCCCCTGCTTGGGAAGTTTTCTGCCTTCACTTCTGTGAACAATTTTTTTATGTCATCTGCACTCTCTCCTCTTTCTTCATTGACTCCAATGAGTCTTATGTTATTGTTCTTTGCATCATCTAGAAGCTGCTGGATTGCTTTCTCTTGTTCCCTTACAATTTTGAAGCAGTTTTTCTTCTCCTGGTCATTAATTGCAATCTTATCTTCTGTATCTGAAATTCTGTCCTCACATTGGTTCATTCTGCTGCGTAGACTTTCAATGGAATTTTTAATCTCCTGGAAATCTGTTTGCATCTGTTTTATGGATCCATTTGTTTCTTATGTTGGGATTCCATTATGTTCCTCAGCTCCTCTATTTTTTTATCTGTGTCCTCTCTAGATTTATTAATCATGTCTTGCACTATGGGCACAATCTTTGCTGTTATCTGATAAATTATTTCTTATTTCATTTTTTCCAAATCCTCTTTTGTTGCTAGTTCAGGGGATCCAGGTGGTTGAGTACCAGATTGTTCCATCTTGTTTCCCTGTGGGGGTTGCTGTAGGTGATCTGGAAGACTGTTTTTGAGACTTGTTTATGTGTCTTCTCATTTCCACGGTGGTGGTGGGGGGAGGGTTCTGCTGGCGCCCACACAGCTCACCTCCTCTGCCCTAGGAGCAGTGGAATGATGGCGGGGAGCCTCCCCCTGGATGGTGGGATTGGCTCACTTCCTCTGTCCTAGGAGCAGTGGAATGGCTGCCCGTGTTTTTTATTCTTTTAAGCATTTCTCTACTTGTTGTCAGTCTTTACAAGGGCAAAAATGACTAAGGAAACCACTGCATTTTCCCAAACAACTACATTATACTCTTATATACTTTTTAGGATTATCTTCTCAACTTGCTTGAGGTTGCATCATAAGCAAAAATTTTAGTTGTGACACTGGCTAGATTCTCTATGGTGACTCCTGTGGGACTCACTGTGCCCTATTAATAGTAGCCATGGCAAAGTTTCCATAACTGAAAGGAGGAGAGTGTGGAGGCTGTGCTTGCATGCACTTGCATTGTCAAATACTTCAAATATTGCTCTAAGTCTTCTGGGCCTCAGATAAAGCTGTCTAGTTAAACAGTGCGTGCTGGTGAGTGCTATATATCAATAGCGCTAGGGGATAGTGCCCAGTTATTTGACCAAGCACTATTGGATGTTTCTGTGAAGCTATTTTATAGATGAAGTTGAGATTGGCAATCAGTTTCCTTCAAGTAAAGGAAATTTCCCCTGATGTTTTTGGTGAGTCTCCTCCTATCACTTAATAGGACTTAGTTGCCATTCCCCAAAAGAAGAAAAATTGTGCCTAAAGGCTATTACATTATCTCCTGTTCAGTTTCCAACCTCCTGGTCTGCCTTACAGAATTCAGACTCGCCAACCCCCACCATCATAGGTCGACTCTTCAAAATAAATAGAAACTTAATTATATACAGTAGTTTGCGTCCCAGGATTTCAGGTTTGAGCCCAGCCTAGGCAACTTAGTGAATTAGGAAGACTCTGTCTCAAAATGAAAAAGGAAAAGAGGGCTAGGGATGTAGCTCAGTACAATGGTGCTGAGTTCAATGCTCAGTATTGCCAAAAAAAAAAAAGTTTATCCTCCTTCTTTCCCTTTTTTCTTTCTCAATCCAAAAGAGCAAACTTTATGCTAATTCTGAGATCAGCAAATATATACATTAAGAAACTGATTTGTCAAGCACAGATCATGTATGATTTTAAAAAATCTTTTTAGGAAATTAAAAAAGCTAGAAGTAAGAAGTCACATGATCATCTCTAGTGGTGTCAGCAGCATTTGGGTAGTGACCTTAGGTCACAGAAAGGTGGCATGGGTTCTATAGGCCAAGGGCTCCTCTGGGACTAGTGGGATGTAGTCTACTCCTCTGAGGCTCAGTTCCTCTGTTATCTTGGGTCCTGCAGAAGAAAGGAAAGACCTTTGGCTCCTATTATTAGATTCATAGGTAATTCTCCATACTCTGAAGTTCTCAGAGAGGTGCACTGGTTGGAAATGGGGTGGCTTTGAGAAACCCTTCAATGTTAAGGAACCCTTTTCAATTCCTTCCTTAACTTGGCAGAAGTAGTAGCAGGTCATTTGTGATCTTCAGTACAGTATGGTTTGTTTCTTATATTTTTCCTAACTGAGCAATAATGATAGCCATTAAACTCTTCTAAGCCATGGAATTGGATTTTATTTTTTTTACCTAAAGGATGACCAAATTTATTTTAGTAGCATTGCAGTTATAGTGAAGTTTAGGAGGTGTGGGTCAAAAAGCAGAAAAGCTAGCATGTGAAACCCAAAGCCAAGATCAGGGGTATGGAAACCCTACTAGCTCAACTCTACTGTCTGGAGGTCAATTGCACTTCCCTGGGGTTTCTGAGGGCCTTTCTCTGGGCCATAACTCCATCACAGGTCTCTGTTCAAATGTCTCCTCAATGAGACCATGTACCCTTTTAAAAATAACATTTCCCTTCCTCTCCCCAGTTGCCTCAGTTTCTCTATATTACCATCCCTGGATATATTTTTCTTCACAACACTGGTTCCTCTGGATATTACATTATATATAGTTTTGTTTCTTTCTGCCCCTTTTATTAGAACATAGACTTCTGGAGACCACAGACTTCTGGGGGCCACACACTTTGTCAGTTTGGCTTAACTTGAGATATTATGTTCTAAGCACCTAGCACTTAATAAGATATTCAATAAATATTTTCAGAATAAATAACTTGTTACCCATATCAGCTCACTAAATAATACTTAGTGGGTAGAAAAGTTTCAGATAAAAGTATTCTAACAATTCCTTTTATTATAGAGGCCTATCAAGTCACATCATGTTTTTGGTATCTTGGAAAACACAGAAATATCAGATGAACAGAAATAGATAAATACAAGCATGTGCTTTAACGCATATCCAAATAACACAAAGAAACAAACATTGAAATTTTTCTTGGTGGGCCATAGTTTCTTCCACTTCAAAAGTAACATTTAAAAGAAAAGATGTTCTTTGATCCCTGGTACCAAAAAAGAGAAAAGAAAAGATGTTTTTCTAAGGAAAATGTTGACCTCTAGAGGAATGAAGAGACTCCTCCATTCTTCTACTTTACCAGCTTTAATTCTGACCAAGAATAAGTAAGACCAAGGAAAAGACATCATACTGTTTTAAACAAAGGCTGCTCTTTGGGTTGGACCCTGAACGGGCCTGCTTTGTATGAGTCATCAAAGAGTGAAAGACCTGGGGTACTTGGCTGTGACCTTTTGTCTTCTTCCTCCCATGTGGCCAGAGAGCAGAGGGGCTTCCTTAGGAGAGAGCTGGTTTCACTTCTTAGGAGCTCTGTTATCTTAGCAAACCTGTCAGGCAAGGTGCCTGGAGAACCCTGGAGTGGGGTTTAGACAGTAAAGCCTAGCCTTGCTCTCTGAGCCTTTCCAGCATAGTGAGTTCTACATGAAGGCTTGGGTATGAATGGGCAGTGTGAGAGCACGGGAGATGACCCAACTTATTTGTTTAACAAATACTCACTGAGACACTTCTATATGTGGGGCTTTCTCCAGACCTCTTGGCCTACCTGGTCTCAAGTTTTTTTTGTTTTCTTTTACAGTTTAACTATATTTTTATTCCAAAATGCTTAATATCCAGGTAAAATTATAATAGTTGAGTTCGCTACTCCTCTTACAATGCTAATGTTATTGATCTTCTCTTCTGGGTGTTCAACAACCAAAGTTTAGAGACCAAAACTGAAGAGGTATCTGGCTAAGAAGGCAGCCAATATTTTGGCCCTGGCCCTCCAAGGTCAACAACAATAGCAAAAAGATCCAGGTCAGGAGGGAACCATCTCCAAGATCCTGCATTTTTGGTAAGTCACCCAACCTCCTGAGCAGGGAGGTTGCTGAACCCCCAAACAGTAAAGATACAACAAGTGTGCCAAAGGAATGTCACCTGGAGGAAAAAATCTCCCATGCTTTCACAGAAGGCAACATGGTCAAGCAAGGCCATGACATATCTTGATGGCTGACACTGACAGAGGAGCTAAGCGGCTCTATGCATGGTTCCAAGACAGTGCCTGAGGAGACTTAATTGACCTTGTTAGAGAGCAAGAGGTTGATTTTATTTACTATAGGTCTCACTGTAACTTGGTCTTAAACACCCAGTAGAAAAGTATAACTGAAGACAATATTTATTTAAGTTCAACAAAAGTTTTAAGTTTCTTAGCCAACAATGTTTAAAAAAAACTATTAGATTTTTAATCCTTTTACAGCCCCAATTAAGAGAAATTATGTTTATTATAGACAGCTAAGCCAGTCAAAAACACTATAGATCCTCACAGTACATAGGGACAAGCCATTGTTGGGTGTGCTTGCTTTTCCTAAAACACCTTCACATAAAACAAAGAAAGGGAGAGATGTCAGGAGCAATGCTACATAATTTTAGGGTAAAATCATTTGGCTAGCCTAGTTCTCTTGCCTACAGCCCAGCTATGGAATGCTGAGACATAACTCCATTTTGGCCTCCAATCACAACTGTGGTCTCAAGATCTTAAGAGTTCTCTGCTTGGTCCATCTGAAATTACTGGAATTCTCCAATAAGCTTTGGGGATAAAGCCTGAGCACATAATTGCTTTTCTTTTATATATATCTCCCTGAGACTCTTTGCAGAGAAAATGGGCAGGTGTACCCAATGCAGGATTCCACCATCAGAGACTCCTCTAGTAAAACAACACACTAACATCAACTCTCAATGCTGAAGAGACAGCTCTAATAACTTCTACCAAAAATGTCAAGGGAATCAACAATGCTAGTTATTCAACAGAACTCACCTCTTCTAAATGCTCTACAGAGACACCAATGTAACCTTAATGTGTACATGGGTACCATACAAACCATTTCATAGTCATGTTTATATCCTTAAATAGCATTTAGAACAAAAATAAAATATGATTGCTGAATGGATAGATGGGTGCGTAGATGAATTCATGAATGCTCTATAATCCGAGGGCTGAAGATATCTTACAGAAACTTAAAAAAGAAAAAAGGGTAGCCAGCAAAATCAGGGAATTCAAATATCAATAGTTGGGGACAAATGTGTTTCTAAAGGAGAGACTGGTTCTGAAAATAGAGTTTGGGACTCACCAGCTTCCCCTATGCAATATCTAAAACTCCATGATAAGACCAACATTTTGTAGATGACCACCTACAGATGTTTAAAAAAGGAGTCTTCTTTTGTCTTTTTTTGTAGCTATATGGAAAGGGAATGTTAATAGTCAAAAAAACTTGCAAAAATTGTGACTTGGTATTTCTGAGGTTGTGGCTATTATCTGACACAGGCTGAACTCTGATACAGAAAATGACCAGCTTCTGAATTACATGGGATGCTCACAACTCTGGAAGGAGAAGTAGAATACCTCTGTCTGTTACAGGGACACACATCAGGAGAAAAAGAGAAATGCAGCTTTTAATATATTTGAATTCCCTTTGCTAGAAATGGCAGTGTCTTATAAGAAAACCTTTGAGGACAGAATGTGGGAACATAAATAAACCACAGTGCAGCTGCCTTGCTCTCTAAAGAAAGTTGGTATCTCTTATGCCACTTACAGATTTTATAAATGTGTTGTCATTCTTTAATCATGATCATTATTGGAGGAAATGATTGAAGTGTTAATTATTAAATAGAAGGAATAGCAGAGCACTCTCCTGGAGCCCTAGTGCTCCTGGTGTGCTAGGCCATCAGTGCAGTAATGTGAACCTGGGAGCTGTTATGGCAGCCTGCGACCCATGCCGCGGTGGAGGCAGCAGTCTGTCTACCTCCCACTGCTGCCTGTCTCCTAAAATGTCTGCATGCTGTTTACTGCAGAGCGAGTGTTTAGACCAAATGCTCAGTAATGCGAAAACATCAATTATTTCCTTCCTATATTCATATAAAGTACGATTGCCCTTGATTTAATAGCAAAGGAGCAATTTCTGAGACACAAAAACATTTCAACCATTAACCACAAGGGTTATGCTTAAAGCATATGTTTGTTTTCTTCTGCACAACTGTGGGTACTACAAGTATTAGCATAGGGTTCACCATGCCGTGTCCCTACCTAGGCCAAATGCTGCAGTCTGCTGGGGTTTAGACTGGCAAGACAAGCTGGAAAAGGAGAAATGCTTACTTTGCCAGACATTTGCAAATGTGGGGGAAAGCAAGAAGCACTTGCTCATTCTACCTTACTAGTGCCTTTGTTTAAACCTCATAATCATCAGGAACTATTTTTGTGTAAATATCATCTCTCTCTTTTTGCGGGGGGGGGATTGAACTCGGGACCTTGTGCTTTCAAGGCAGGCGGTGGAACCAGTGAGCTAAATCCCCGGCCCTATCATTTCATCATATGGATGGGAGAGAATCCCTATATCTGACAAAAGGGAAGAAGAGATGAACACTACTACCACCAGGAATGACTTAAAGGCAAAGCTGGGTTCTCTGGAGCTGGTGAACACTCCATTCTCGAGCAGTGTCTCTTGCAATCTGGGACCCTGTTAGTGGCCTAATGACGAAAGGAAGTTGCCTTCCAGATGAGACCCATTTGAGCCCTAGGAGATCACCAGACTTCAGATAAGACTTGTTCCCTAGGTTAATGACACTAGAACCCTGATCCCACTTGATGATATGTGTTTGTCTATAGGGCTCTCTTTTACCAGGATGTAATCTTCAGGAAATGCTGTATTCTCCCTCTTTGTGATGAGCTCAGTCTCAGAACACAGTTGAGGTGACCAGTGAGTCCAGAATTTAGTACATATTAAGTGACCAACTGGGTTTCAGGCTACTTTGAGAAAGCCCAGGCAGTGTATTTCTTGGTACAAACTGAGACTCTATAGCCAACATGTCTTGAGAGTGGAGTGTAGGTGGCTGGTTTGAAGCAAAGCTGTGAGAAAGAAGGAGTTTCCCGAGTCCCTGGGGCTGTTAATAAGAATATCTGGATCTTCTGGCCCACAGGGGACCAGGGCCTTCTTCATGCTGCCCTTGTTCTCAGAGACCTTGGAGTTCCCTCACAAACAGGACTTTTTTTTTGATATTATCACCTGTTTAGACTTTCTCACTTATATGGAGATTTCTGAAGTGTCTAGGAAAGTAGTTAAGTGGTAGGTTTTGCTAAAGTTAAAATGTTTCAAGTTGAGTGTGATGGCACATGCCTGTAATAACACTGCTTGGGAGGCTGAGGCAGGAGGATCACCAAGGAGTTTGAGGACAGCCTGGGCTACATAGTGAGGTCAAGGTCAGCCTAAACTACAAAGCAAGACCCTGACTCAAAAAATAGAAATGAAAACAAAACAAACACCCCCCTAAATAAATAAAAAACCAGTTTCAGTTTGCTTTATCTTTTCTCCTTCTCCTTCATAACTCATTGGCTTTCTGTGACTTACCCCTTTAGGGGAGATTTCAGGGCCAGAAATGGATCAACAGGGTCAGCAGAAGCAATGGCATTGAAAGCAGGTTTTGTGGTGCTACTTGCATTATTCTTTTTAGATAAGATAATGGCCGTGACTTTCTGTGAAGGACACATCTGTCCTCCAAGTCACATGTCCCTCTTTCCTTTAATTCAACTCTCTATCCATCCCTTGAATCATTCAACTCCCATTGCATGCCTATAGGATGTAGTGACCACTGTATAGGAGTAGTGGAAATCAATAAATAGTAATTGATCCAACCATCATGAAGGTCTCTGTTTAGAGCTGAGGACAAATTTGTAAGTAATACAACTACAGTTTACAATAAAGCTGTGATCTATGCTATTTTCATGAGTTACGGTTGTTGCATGAAAGAATTGTTTCCTTGTGGATCAAGATAAGTTGATAGGATTGTGTATCTATAAGGGAGAATGCCTTTGAACAAAGATCTTGAAGAGTGGCTTACTCATTTTTTGGGAATAATGGGCAAAGGACATACAATGTCCTGTGTTGTCTCAGACCATGTCTATGGATAACCACAAGTGCCACTCACTCAAAGACCAAGAGAAGAGGCAATAGGGCAGGTTTTCTCATGAATGACAGAAAAGTTGGGACAATGAGTTCAAATATAGACAATTCACCTTTTATGTGCTTATGAGAATTCCAAGTGGATATATCCAGTAAGCAACATGAAGTATAATGCTAAGATCAAGAGTGGTCTTAAAGATGGATTTGGCATCCATCAACTATAGACCTGAGTTGGAACTATCAAGAGAAGGCCTGATGGAGGACTTGGTTGGAGAACAATGAAGTATGAAGTATGGTCCCCTTGAGAATAGAAAAAGTTAAAGAGCAGATAGAAGACAAGTTGTGATGTAGGCTGAGAAGTATGTGACTGGAAAGTGGCCAGAAAGGCAAGAGAGAGGAGTGTCCTAGAAGCTAGCAGAGGAAGGAACATTCAGCAGAAATGAACATGGCAGGCTGCAATAAACGGTCTCACTAGAGTAAGGACCTGACTAACTACAGCTTGTCTCATTTTTCATGTTTACATGAGCTTTGTATCTATAGACTACCTCCTAATATATCCCAAATCCATTCCACTTAGAGAGACCAGATCATATGAGTACGAAATCATTTATATTTAACAACTTTACCTATATAACATTCTTTTAATTCTAATCACAACATCAGAGAAGACGTAGATTTCCAGGCATCTCTGGCATTTTTCTGTTGAAATATCACAGGGGGAAGTATTTTAGGACCTGATTTGGTATTCAGTTCATATTGTAGCACATGCACTCCCATTTCCTAGAAGCTAATGACTATCTAAATTAGTTATATGGCCCAAAGCAAAGATAAGGTGGTTAGTATGTTTGACCAGTCATTAAAGTGTGTCTTTCTGGAAAAATTTCCTCTTACATGAAATGACACCATGATGTTCTATCGGCAGTATAGCTAACCCTTATTAAAAGGTCAACTTTGAATGTTTCCCCAGGGTAATCATATAAAAAAAGAATCAAAATTTAATATGCCATTAGCAGAGGTTGGTTTGCTGAAAAATAAGCAGAATTAGTTGAAAATTGCTGCTAAAACATTCTGTAGCTGGCAAACATGACTCTGATTCTCTAAAGAATGGTAGCAATAAAAACCACATAGAAGACGTTTTGCATCCCCAAGGTTGGGATACTTGAAACAATCAATAATTTGAGTTCAAAATTGGATTATTGGCTTTTGTACTAAGAAACCATAATCTGAGGCTAATAAAATTTCCTTTTTTTTAGGATCCTTTGGTCAATTTGTTTGGTACATCACTGATAATAAACAAGGCACCATGCTGGACTGCAGGGCATACAAAGATGCTCTACCTGATAGGAGTAGATTTCAGTACACTGGAGAGACCAAGACAGGCAGAGAAATGAATATTTCTGTAACTACTACTTAAAGAAAAAAGTATGTAATGACAATTGTGGATAACTGAGCACTGCAGGTCTGTGTGGGTACTGGTGGCTGTAAAAGCCAGTGACATTATGGGAGCAGGTAGCAAGTTGCACTCAGCAGAATTCCTGAGTAATTTGGCTTCAGCCCCACCCCTGGAAGATGACTGAAGGGACCTTTGGATTGACCCGAATGTTGATATCTAAGCATGAAATATTATAGTTTCTTGGTCCCCATGGACTGAAACGTCACAGTAAAAGGCCAAATGTTGATTCCAAAACCAGAAAAGGACCCAACCAAAAAAGAGAACTACAGTTCAATCTCTATAATCAATATAGATGCAAAAATGCTCAACAAGATACTGTCAAGCAGAATGCAACAATTCATCAAAAAGATCATACAACATGACCAAGTAGGCTCCATCCCAGAGGTGCAGGGATGTTTCAACATATGCAAATCAATAAATGTCATACATCACATAAACAGAAACAAGGACAAAAATCACATGATCATCTCAATAAATGCAGAAAATGCCTTTGACAAAACTGAAGGTCCATTCATGATAAAAAAAAACACTGAAGAAAATAGGTATAAAGGATCTTATTTAATCTGATAAAAGCCATTTATGACAAACCAAAGGCCATCATCATATCAAAAGAGGATTAACAGAAAGCTTTCCTTCTAAAGTCAGAAACAAGACAAAGGTGTTCACTACCACCACTCCTGTTCAATACAGTATTTAAAACATTAGCCAGAGCAATCAGGCAAGAGAAAGAAATGAAAGGGATATGTGTAGGAAAAGAAATGAAATTATTATATTTTCAGATAACATGAAGATCCAAAAAATTTTACCAAAGATTCCTAGAATTAATAACCAAAGTCAGTAATGCTTTTTCTTCCTTACAGAGCTGGGCTTCATTAGTTTCATTATTCTGAAGGGTTTCTTTTGCTATTTTTTATAGTGCAAACCTGCTAGAGATGGATTCTCCCAGCTTTCATCTGTCTGATATCTTTTGCTTTTATTTTAAGGACAGTTAAGACCATATATGCCCATTTTTTTGGCCAATACTTCAAAGATGTTTTGCAATTGCTTCCTAGTCTCCATCATTATAATTATTTTTGGAGACAGGATATCACTATGTAGTTCAGGCTGTCCTTGAACTCACTATGTAGCCTAGGCTTGTCTTGAACTTGCAGTAATTCTCCTGCCTCAGCCTCCCAAGTGCTAGAATTACAGGTGTATGCCACCATGCCAGGCATCCTTTATTATTTTTGATGGAAAAGTCAGCCTCTCTTTCTTATCATTGGCCCTGTATAAATAATGCAGCCCATACCCCACATTCTGGCAGCTTTAAGACTATCTTCTTATATTGGGTTTTCAGTAGTTTGACTATAATGTACTTCTGTATAGTTTTCCTTCTATCCCTCCTATTTGGGATTCATTGCGTTTTTGGATATTTGGTTTGATGTTTTCAATTAATTTTGTGAAAAATTCCACTATTATCTCTTCAAATACTTCCTTCTCTTCCCTTTCCTCTTCTTCTCTTTCTTTATTTACTTTTATTTCCTTCTTGGGCTCCTATTACATGCATGTTGAAACTTTTAGATCTTGTTCTACACATCTGGGATACTCTGTCCTGTTATCTTTTAACTTTTTCTTTCTTTCAACCTTTAATGAGGTATAATTGACAGATAAACCCTGTATATATTCGGGGTATAAAATAGGATCATTTGATATTTGTGTACATTGTGCAATAATTACTACAATTGAATTAATCAACACATCCATCACTGCCCAGTTGCCCTTGTGTGTATGTTTGTGTGAGTGTGTGATGAGGACCCTTGATAAATTCTAAGTAAACAATACAACATCATTAACTGTAGTCAGCCTACTGCACCTTAGATCCCGAGCTTCTGTTTGAATACTTTATGTTGACCCCCCTCCTCAAGATTACTGCCATTCAGTTTTCTGTTAACCTACTGAAAGACTTAATCAATTCTGATACAATATTCTCTTTTAGAAGCACTTATTACTTTTAGTAATTTTGTTCATTTAGGTTTATTATTTTTTTGTCTTTGCTCTCTAATGGGTTAAAAAAAATCCCTGAAACTATCTTGTTTGTTTGGCTTTGTCACAGTAACAATCTAGGGGACCTGCGATTTAGCTCAGTGGTTTCACCGCCTGCTGTGCAAACGCAAGGACCCGAGTTCCCCGGTACAAAAAAAGAATCTAGAAAATAGTTTTATGTTTTCACCTTCAGTTTACTAGTTCCTATTCTTATACTCATTCATTCTGATCTGTTTAGACAGAAACTTAAACAATTCTGCTTACTCGCCTAAGTCGGAAATGGCTGATACTAGGACTTGATTAGGTACAGTTTACATATGAAAAGATAAGCCAGTATCTTTTGGTTTTTTTGGTACTGGGGATCGTACTTTGGACCTTGTGCTTTCGAGGCAGGTGCAGTGCCACTGAGCTAAATCCCCAGCCCAAGCCAGGATCTCTTGAGAACTGCCATCTTTTCTGCTAAGCAGCATTCTCAAAATAAGATGAGGGCCCGATCTTTAAGAAATCTGAAGCTCTATTATCACCACCAACATCTATACACAGACACAAAGACATAAACACAGTCAGGGATAGCCCCTCTGACAAATGACTGATGGACTTAATGTGATTAAGTACAGCACACGTGCAAAAAAAGAGAAATCTTGGAACCTTGTGGCAAGATTGATTCTCAGCCTTGTGACACTCAAGCAAAGTTAGATAATGCCGAATTTTTATTTTTAATTTCTGGTAACTTAAATAAAATATTGTTTTTAGGGTAAAAGAATGAAATCCAGCTCTGAAGTTCTAGTCTAGGCTAGAAATCTCATGCACAAGCCACCTTCTCTCTACAAAGTATCCCAGAGACTTAGTTTGCTTCTCACTGATTTCATTTTTCTTCTCATTTTTGCCTCTGGATTAAGAAGACTCTCTCATTACTGCTCATCAGTGTCCTGCTGCTGAGTGAGCCATTTGTGCTGATAAACAGTTGTCTTTTTCAATGTACTGGGAAAGCAGCATTTGGAGAGGGACTTCTTTCATCCATGCCCTTCAGTCTCAACTATATCCCATTTATTCACTCATCAATCAAGATTACTGAGGATAGACTGCATGCCTGGCACTGTGTGAGTCATTTCATACAGACACATATAATACGGACACAGTTACAGCCCATATGGAGTATATAAATCACTAACTTCTAATGAGTTCAGTTCAACATACATTTACAAAGTTCTTATATATGTTGGGTATATAACAGCATAATGATTAGTAAGACAAGAACGCCTCCTCAAGCCTATAACCCAAGATCATAATTTCTGTACAATGCCTTAAAGCTCTGCAACAGAGAAATAAGCAGATTGATAGGGGACTAGAAATTGATAGGTGCTAGAAAGGGCTTTCTGGAAATGATGATGCTTGAGAGGAGTCTCAAAGGATGTGGAGATGTCAACCAGGAGCCATAGAGACTGCCAGTGCTCACTGCATAGTTTTGTTCTTCTCCTTCCTCATTATCAGAACATCTACTACGTGCCCAAAAACAGCCTACTTGTTCAGCTTTATTTGCATTATAGGGCTGGCCAATGAGCTGTGAGAAGAGAGCTCTGGGGATTCCAGGAAGCTCTGTGTTCAGACAGGTGGTCCTGAAAAAAGGGTTATGGGTCCCTGAAAGCCTGGGGGCCCCACACTGTCTCCTAATTTCATATATCCATCTTTCTTTTATGTGAGAAGGCATAAACTTCTATTCCTTCTTACTAGGAACAATTCTTTCCTTTAAAAAGAAATAAATAGCCAAACCTAATCATCAACCTAAAATTGATGTACTAGGAGCAGTGTCAATGGAAAAAGAAAGCCAGTGGCAGGTCTGGGAGAGGCATCATATATCAGTGCCCTTGTATTTCACTTGCAATACTGTAGGAAGTAGTGGGACTATTGTTACTAGAAGAAATACAAGACTTCCAGAGGAGACATCTTTAATCTATCTATCCCTTCCAAAAAAGGTGGGTGTAGTGGGGAATGTTCAGGAGGGAAAATGAAAAATAATTGAAATTTGAAATTGAAAATTTTTATTAAAGTTTGGCCAAAAAAGGGCAACTGAGACATAATGTGTTCTGAATAGAAATATAAGGATATAGAATAATTCTTAAGCATTTGGGTAAAATGCTACTAAGAGGAGGAGCGAATGGAGTCATTGGATGAGAGGCTGAAGTCTACAGGATAAGTGTGGGAACAAGCAAGAATTGGCTCCAAAGAAGGATTCCACCTACTCTTTATTTAAGTAACTCAATTATAGGGGTACATGGTCGACATTGTCCCGTTGGGACATAGTTAACAATGATTGCCGCCCTGAGTGGGGATGAAGCTTTATTCCTAAGAGTGAGTAAGGCAGAACCTTCAGGCCCTTGCAGAGGCAATGCCAAGGCAAAGTCCACTGTCTATACCATATGCATTCACCACTTCTTGCAGTCTGCAGACACCAAACCCTAAACCAAAACACTGGGGACAAGATGGGGAAGGAAAGGAAGGGAAAAGGAAAAAAAAAGACAATAGCAGGAAAAAAATGGAAACACAGCTTTTGTAATTGGGGAGGGGAAGAAGGGATGAAGGGAGGGGAGGAAAATAGGGAAAAAAGAAGAATCGAGATATATTATGTACAAGTACAAATTCCCTACGATGCATGTGGTCATTATGCATATCAAAATGAACCGAAAAATTAATTAAAATAACCCAAAACAAAACACTGAGTCTTGCACAATGTTGAGCTGTCAACCATAACGAACACAGAAATAAACATAATATGCTCTTTAAATAGCAAGAGGCACTTGGTATCATATAAGTGATTGCCCACAGCCTAAAATTGGACAAAAAAGTAAACCTAGATGTAAATGTTTCAGGGTTCTGTAGTGTATTTCATGTTTCTTACAGATAATTCACACTCAAATGAGACACTTTCGCTTTGAACTATATAGTATTCCTTATTCACTTACATTACAAATCTAAGAACATGTAGTAAGCGTGACTAGAGAGGTTTAATTTTTATAAACAAAAATAGCTATAAAATGCAAAGATGCTGCTGCATGGAACATTATTGCAATCAGTATATCATTCCTGTGGCAATTTCTGTCACATTATATTGTGAATAAAATTTTTCTATAGAAATTAAATGATTTAAAAACTCATATATGAAACAATGCTTCTCAGCCTGCTTTAAGGCTGGTTTTGTTATTTGATGTGCTAATTTGGGTAACTCAATTTACATTCTAGTAATCTGTGTTGATAACTAAAAGCCCACTTAAGTACATGATGTGATTTAAAAAGATGGTTAATAATATGGTTAATGTTTAAAATTTTTAAAGAATTTATTACAGTGAATGATGCATTGCCGTAAATTCCTCTCATAATATTTCCCTCTGCTTCAAACATACTTATCCCATCATTCTTGCCATTTTCTGAAGCAGTCTGAAAGTCTTTTTTCTTTTCTTCTTTTTTTTTTTTTAAATTTTTTGCTTTATTACTACATGTTTGCAATCATGCAGTTTACAGTCATCTTGGGGAGTGGTTACAGCTTTTTTTAATGAAGTTTATTGGTACATTTTAGGTATACAATACAGTTACATTCATCATTGGGATCTTGCACCTTTACATGTCGTATCTTGGTTCTTATTTTTTCCCCATTCTTCTGCCCTCCTTTCACCCCCTCCACATTTCCCTATTTACAAAGACTTAATTTCCATTTTTTTTGTTGCTCATATTTTTTCTTTTCCCTTCTTTCCTTTCCCCTTCCCGTCCCACTTCCCCTACTCCTTTAGACCTTTTCTCCCTAGTTCACAATATCAATTATACATTTTAATCCTTATTTACACTTTGTTTTTCATACCAGAGAAACTATTTGGTATTTACACATGTGTGTTCTACTCAGCTTCACTCCCATATCTAACATGCAAATGTGCCGGCGGGTGGCAAGAGAAACCTGTTAAAGGAGACAGGGGCCATGCATCTCTTCTGGAGAGAATATAAGGATGAACTGTCTTCTCACCTCCCCAATCCTTGTGACAGTGTCAGGGCAGACCACTTGTTTTGTGTTCAAAATGTCACTGATATTTGCTCATACATTTCCCCCCCTTTTTTTTTATTGCGATACAATAGAGTGAGTCCAAGGTCCACACCCTGAGCTAGGTTCCAAGCCCTTTTTTTCTTTTTGTGACAGGATCTTTTTTTTTTTTTTTTGGTACCGGGGATCAAACTTGGGTCCTTGCGCTTGCGAGGCAGGTGGCAGAACCACTGAGCTAAATCCCCGGCCCTGTGACAGGATCTTTATAAGTCACTGAGTTTCCAGACTGACCTGAAGTTGTGATCTTCCTTACTCAGCTTTCCAGGGTGCCCATGTGACAGGCCTAGCCACAATACTTGAGTCAAATTTCTTAACTCTTAACTGGTGAAAATGCAGCAACCCACTTATACTCTGCAGAAATTTATGATTTAGATACTGTGGGCACCCACATTTTCAAGATGAGGAAAAGCTCTAGAAACAACATTTCATCAATGACAAGTCTTTGGACAGTAATTCTTGTCCAAAAGCAAAGGCATGTTTTCCAGCACAGTAGAGTATAATTCTCCTTTCTTTGTTTCAGCTTTTAGTCCATTAGGAAAACATGGTGAAAAATCTTTCTTTGTAGGAGGCAATATTTTCCGCTGAGAATCTCTTAGAGACACCCTCCTCAACATCATTAATGCGGTCTGATTTACATTCAGGTTCTTCCTATCCTGAACATATTCCCAACATCAATCTGTCTGTACAGTCTGCTGGGCCCTGTAAATTCTGCTGGTCAAGTTTCAGGAAGGCTTGGGCATGGTCAGCTGGGCATCCTGGGTGGGCATCCGGAGTCCTAGGCAGCAGCCTTGAGTCCTGGAGTGTGGCTGCCGGATGTCCCAGGTAGGGGTCTTCAGTGCTAGTGTCTGGTGTCTTGGAGGATGGTGGTCTGGAGTGGTGAGGGCAGTGGATGAGTCCTCAGGCCCCAAACCACTGAGGGACTGGCTCTTCACAGCTGGAACATGGACTCTGAAAGTCTTTTTTCATGAATGTGTTTAGTTGGACTGTTGTAACTGCTCTAATGTCCTGAATTGATTCAAAAAATTTACCTTCCATGGTCATTTTGGCTTTGGGAAGAAGTCAGAAGTCACACCAGCTGGTGAATAAGAGTGGATAAAGACACACTGTAATGTTTTTAAGCGAGCCTGATTTTTGTTGAATGGCATTCCATTCATTCACTGTGTATCTGATCATACTTCTTAAGAGAGAAAACTGCTTCAGTAAGTGGCAACAGCAATGGGATGGGTGTGTTCAGGGCATGGGAAAGTATTTTGTGGGGGATTAACAGCAAATGCATCTTTCACTGTAATGAAATTAAAAAAAAAATTTAAACATTCACTGTATATTTTGATCACACCTTTTATTTTGTAATTTCAGACTACTTATGCCATGCTTAGGATTTTGTTTGAAAGAAAAAAAAATACACTTATTTTACATTTCTGCACCTTCATCTTCACTTCTAAATAAATCTGTGAATAATTTGATAAAGAATAAATAAACCTATTTCTTTTCTACACATATCCAGGCACATGCTTGTGGCTAAAGTGAGTTGGTAATGTGAGAAAGATAGTTGTCAACAACTCATTTCCTTATGGTCTATATTGAAATAAATATTTTGTATACAATTAATTCTGTAAACAGATGCATGTTCAAAAGATCTATGATGGTCTTGTAATCTTGATCTAATATATTTTAGATAGTTTAATTTTTTTCCCTCTTGGGGCATACATTTAGTATAGCGTAGAAAAATACTTCATCACATTTTCATATAAGGTTATATAACTTTTCATACATAAACATGAAATTTGTTGTAGAAAATTCTTTAAACCAAACATTTTAATCTAGGACTTCAATTTAATCTGTTCCTTGAATCTATTTTTATGTGGCCCTTAAAAACATATCCAAAAAATCCATTGCTAACATAGCAATAAAAATACTTTGGGTACTGACAGACTCCTTGGAGTATGTACATATAAAATTATAAACTTGTGTTCATATTCATATTCTTTTCTGTTATGTGTTGTAGTAAAATCCCAAATGGCTTTTGCACCATTTTTAAACCTGTTTTTTCCTTTGATGTTGGTATCAGAGTTGCTATAAATGACTGCTGCTCTTTTGAGGTTAAATATTTTGTTACTGAAGTTACAACCAGAACACTAGATTATGGCTAAAATTTTCAGAATAAGTGGCACAGGTAAATTTTGTTAGGCTTTATTCAAAATTCTCTCATTATCAATCATGCCATTTTTCTTTCCAGGAAGAAAAATGGTTTGTTTCTCATTGCTAGGTCATATAATTTGTATAGTAAAGAAGAAATTCTTTCATCAATGTTGTAATCTTCATTCGTACTACAGTTTAAAATTTATCATATGTGTATTATAGTAAATAGATGATTTTGAGATTCAAGGCTCCTAAGAGTTTGATTTGCTCCATTTTTCCCTATAATAAGTATTCTTTCCTACTATTACATCCTAGGTATTGTACTTCCAATTTTAACTTCAGAACCAAGATATCAACATGAACCAGGCTGCTGTTGAAGTACATGTATATTATAAATTATCTTATTTATGTTATACTCTTTCATATTATTATCTTTTCTAAGAAAACAAAGTCCCTATTATTCTTATTCCAAAGCACAAAGGAATTAAGAAAGTACAATAATTTAAAAAAAAATTATCTGGTAAATGTAGCATTCTTAACTTGTTCTATATTACTTATACCTATTGTCTATATAGCTTTAATTTACAGCTGTCAGTTTAACATTGGCATGTCTGGCAAAGAAAATTAAACTTTAAGAGTTATATAAACTGTTTCAAGATTGCTAAAGAATTTATTTTTCTACTATATATGGCATAGACAAAGCATCAAAACTATGTACAGGAAAAAACCTGACTATTTCTATGGGAAGTAGGCTGAAAAGAGACTTTTCAGAACTGTTCGTGTCTTTGGTTCATTCTGTCATAACTTTGCTATTGTGATATGTGAATACTGGTTTATTTAAGCTATTCATTTTTATACTGTGTTAATTTAATGTTCATCTACATTTAGTGACATTTTTGTTATTTAAATTAGCATTTACTATTTTCCACATTAACTACCCTTACACCTTTCCCAAAACTTACCTCCACTTTTCTATGTGTTCTATCATTGATTTGACACACTTCATAGTGAGTCATTTAAGTATTCTACACTTGGTTCAATCAACCAGTAGATTACAGTTTTTGAAAATTAAAGTAGTTTAAAGCTCAGTCTGTTACAAAATAAATAAATAAATAAATAAATAATTAGCAAGAGGCACCTCAGGCCTGACACTGTTGTAGTTGTACTTGCTCTAACCAGTCTTGAGTCCTTTGTCTTACCTCCACTTTATACTGATATGTGCTTTTTAATATGCTTAGGAACCTGACATTAAAAATATATTCATTTGTTACTAAAATCTGCCCAGTGTCACAGGTGATTCTTTTGAATATTCATACTTCAGAAAGACTGAGATTTAAATGAAAATATCTTTATCGAATAAATCCCTCTTTCTCCAACCCATGGCTGGTGGATTACCTGGCTATTTCTAACACAGCTAGTGAGGCAGACCCAGCCTCAGAAAACTTGTTACAGTCCTCTCAAAACCAGGAAACTCATGCACAGTGCTTACTTATTTGTTTAAAGTTATCTGATTGGTTCTAGTTTAAGTTCTTCACAACCACTGTCAGTCTAGACATCAGTCTAGTGCAGCTCAGTTTCATAACACACTAAATACTTATTTTGTTGACTGACACTGCTGATTACAATCGAGGCAATTTCCAGTTACTTCAGGACCTCGCCATATGGAAATGAGAGTTCCTTATTGGCCAAATAACATTTTTGGATATATTTCCTAATGACTCCTACCAAAGTGCTGCCGCTATAGTCAAATTTGGCATTTGTGCTAGCCAGAATAAAATCCACTTTTGCCATGTGGGTGTCCTAGTTCTTGGAACCTGTAAATACGGTAACTCATATGGAAAAAAGGAGTTTGGAAGTGTGAGTAAATTAAAGATTTTGAGGTGGAAAGATTATCCTGGAGTATCTAGGTGGACCTAATGTTTGTTTCAGAGAGAGAGAGAGAGAGGAAGAGAGAGAGAGAGGAGAGAGGGAGAGATTTTGAAATTACACTGCTGGTTTTGAAGATGAAGAAAGGGACCACAAACAAAGGAATCCAGGAGGTCTCTAGAAGCTGTAATCGGAAGGGAAATGGATTCTTCCCTAGAATCTTAGTTGTAATTGGTTATAGCAGCCACAGGAGATCAACATACATATCAAACTGTGAGAGGCAGAAGAACACTAACCTGTCTTTTCTCAGAGATGCTATAGTTCAACATTATATATGATAGTAATAATAACTGTTCTACTTGACACTCATCTAATGCTTACAAAGCACTTACTCTCTCCTCAGTGTTGCTATGCTGAGCATTCTACACATGTAATTTTCTTTACTTTGCCAAACAAGTCTATGAGGTTGTTTTTCTTTTTAAAAATCCATTTAACAAAAGAGGAAAGAGCCACAGAGAAGTTAATTTGCTGAAGAATCATGTATCTTAGAACTCTTCTGGCTCAGGTCTAAACTCAGGAAGTTGGAGCTCTTGACTTACAAAAAAAAAAATGGCCTATGGTTTATGCCATGTACTTTGTGTTTGTTTATATGCTTTAATTATTTTACTACTTTTAATGTCATAGATGCATTAGGGTATTAATTAAGGTAGTCTAAATCTTCATTTTTCTCTTCAATAGCTTTACCAGTCCCTTCTGCTGGTTCTGGGAGTGAGTAGAATAATTCTTCCTACTTGTGATGTCTTCTCTGTGGAGGTAGTTTGGGCATGATCATAACAGATTGCAATCCCTAAGTGCAGGGCATATGATCCAACTATCCTTCTGTTGGGTACATACCCAAAAGAAGTGAAATCAGCATCTCATAGATACATCTGCACTGCCATGCTCACAGTGGTATTAGTCACAGTATAGAAACAGTTTGTGTCTACTGAAGGATAAATGGATAAAGAAATTGTGGCATATATAATGGAATATTATTCAGCATGAAAAAATAAGGAGATATTGCTATTTGTGATAACGTGAACGAACCCATGGCACATTACATAAAGTGAAATAGGCCAGATATAGAAAGAAAAATACTACATGAGATCACTTACATATGTAATCTAAAAATAAAAGTTGAATGAATAGAAATGGAAACAAATAATGGTTTCCAGGGGTGAGATGAACAACAATGGGGAGATATACAGGTCAAAGGTTACCAAGTTTCAGGTAATTAGGATGAATAAGTCTGAATACAATGCACTACATGAGAATTATAGTTATAATATTGTATTATAAAATGGAAATTTGCTAGAAGAGTAGATTTCAAGTTCTCTTGCTACACATACAAAGAAAAGGGTAATTGAGATAATGAATATACTAATTTGCTTGCTAGGAACCATTTTACTATGTTTAAATAAATCATGACATGTTGTATACTTTCTATAAAATAGAAAAATAAATAAATACATAAGAAAAGAGGTGGGGCTGATGGAGTACGCTAATATATGATACAGCTGGGCTGTAGGACACAACTTGCATGTAGACTAGTGGGTTTTCTAATGCTGCATTTCAGAAATGTGATGCAAGTTTAGGAAAACCCAGACTTCCTGGAAAAACAGAGCAGAACACAGGTCTCTGTATGGCATCTGCTTCTAAGACAAATATGGAAGCAGAGCATGACAAATTTATTCTTTCTAGCTTTACCAGGAAGTCACTCTGCATCTCCCATGGAAGACTGGATTTGGAGTGTGGCTCTACTGCTTCCATGTACTGTGTAAACTTGAGCAGTCCCATGAAACCCACACTGAACATTCCACGGAAGTGCCTAGCACAGTGCCCAGTGCTTAGTAAGCTCTTTATGACCCTCAGATCACAGGATACACAAGAGTTATTTTCCATCATTTCACCCCCACTTCTCCTAGGACAGACTGAGGCTCTTACTTCTTATAGCACTTGGGCTGTTAATTATAACTGAGAGAACTTCCAGTTACTTTAGGACCTGGATATATAGAAATGGGAGTTCCTTTTGGGCCAAGTGACATTCTTGATATATTTCCTAGTGATGCCCGCCAAAATGCTGCCAATATATTCACACTTGGCATTTGTAGTGGCCAGAATAAAATCTAGTTTGTGAACTTGGATGATAAAAATTATGTATTTAGTTTCATGAATCTCTACCTGAAAGTTAGTATTTCCTTAAATTATAAATAGAGGCATTGATCCCAGTAGTATCAGTGGTATATGTGAGTGTGGTATAAATGAGAATCACAGACATTTCTTTATCAGTTTAGAGTTGCTGCAGATAGCTTGAAGTGTCATCTGTGTTTACAGTGGGGCACACCTGCTCACTGTTGTCCTGCCTACCTGTTTGATGCAGCTGGGAAGTATAGGGAATGCATGAGTCTACTCTCCAAACTTTTGGGGACCCAGACAGAAACATTGCTTCCCACCACAATGGTGTTCTGACTGTTATGAGGAATGAGAAGAGTCAAAAACACTACTGAACAGTTTAATGTTCTCATTCAATAAGCAAATCCATTCTTTGAATAGATTTATCGTTTAATAATAAAATATAACCTATAACTTGCCTATATAGGTTAAGCATTTATAATCTAAAATCTGAAAACCAAAACTGTTACAAAGTCCAAAAAGTTTGGGGCACTACCATGACGCCACAAGTGGAAAATTCAAAACTATGAATCTGTATTTCCTGTACAAAATTATTAAAAATACTGTCTAAAATTACATTCAAGTTATGTGTAAAGGTCTACAGGAAACATAAGTGAATTATCCTCAGATACCTCATTATGTATATGCAAGTATTTCAATATTTAAAAAAATTAGAAATCTGGTCCAACCATTTCAGATAAGGGATATTCAATTTGCATTTTAAATGTATTGGCTTTTATTTAACACACTAATAAAGATGCACATATTAAATATTTTATTACTTTTATCATTTTTCAACTACATTTTGAATCTTATGTATTTTCTGTATTTAGAAAATATTCAAGATAGTGTCCAAAGTTTTCATGACACTGCCAAAGGGCCCATGGCACAAAATGGCTAAAAACTCTTTATTGGGTATATCTGGATTTATATCAAGAAAATAATCAGAATCTTAAGAAAATGTGCTGCTTCCGATGATGTGTGAAAAATCAGAATTCAGGCACTTCAGCTTCATTTCGTAATTTTCCTCCCTGAGGTCTTATTTGTGGTATTACTACTTACAACTATAATTGAGATATGTTTTAAAGGAAAATTGCTCAAATATTTCTAGAACTCTACCCAAGATGCTTGTTGCTGAGAAAATCCAACTATCTGTGTTTTCAACTCATGTTCAAAAATATTTTAAACTAGAAAAGTTGAGTGTTTCTCAACAACAGTTAGAAAGACTAATTGAGATGTGTTGTGTGCATATACCAACTCCCCATGATGAGAGTTATCTCTATGTACCGCAAACACACACTAATATAAGTAAAAATTTAAAAAGGATTCTAGGGAAAATTGCAGTTTGAGGAAATCAGGGAAGGTGGGAAGTGCCAGCTGCTGATATGTTTCTTTTTTTAATTTTTATTTTTATTAGTACATGTTGGCAGTACATGATTTCATTCATCATGGGGAGTCAGTACATGTAGTGTTTGACCCTTGCGGTTCAGTCACACAGCCATTAATTCTGAGAATATTGGAGATGTGCCACAATTAGTGTGGAATTTCTACATTCTTAGGGTTCTAACTTGGATGTTCCATAATTGCAATGAAATGATTCCCTGCTTCACTGGTTCACATCATCTGTAAAAAAGTTATCCAGCCTGAGAAGGAAGGAGATGGAAATGGAGAGCCAGGTTAGAGGAACTGCTAACAGAGTAACCAGTGGGTGAGCTGAGGTGAAATGGCTTTGATACAAACTAACACACACGGTTCTAATTAGCTGTAAGGCAGGCAAGGAAGTGAGTATTATGTCTGCTAATTAACTTGGATGATGTTGGATAGGAAAGCATCCTAAGGAAGAGCCAGGAGCGCTTAACTCACCAGTGTAGTCAATTATTCGGGAACATTGTTCTTGTGTAATTTCCTACCCAGCATTTGGAAAAGATGCTTTGCTTTAAAAGCATTGAAAATGTCAAGTGACACTTCTTGCAGGCTATCAGGAGCTTGTACTGGAGATGAAAAAAATAATGGGGAATTTCATTTAGGACAAGATTAATGAGAAAAGATTATGAAGATGCCCTTCCATAATTCATTTGTACCTTAGTAAAATTAATTTATCTATTTTTTACTTAGGAGAAGAGCACAGATTATGTGAAAGGATACACTGCTTTGATAGTGCTCAATAGAATACTTTGTAGAAGTATTTTTTTGTTTTTCTTTATGACAAGTAAGAAAATATTAAAATTAGAAAGATTAGATAGATATGTCACATGATGAACATGCATAAATGCATTGCTTATATAACTATCCTGATGGTGGGGACAAATTCCCAGAAGAATATCCATTCTGGCCTCTTAGCTCCCCAGGCCAATGGAAGACAATACATTAGCATTGCTGGATGGAGGTCTGCATAGAAGATGGTGACCAGTCTCTAGAGCAAGAAAGAACGATATGGAAAGCGGCCTTAAATTGTCACACTTGTTTGAACTATAAATAAGTACTGCTTGTACCTACACTGTACCACATGAGCTGACTTAGCACGGATAAATCACACTGTTTCCTCTTAGCTGTTCCGAGTACAATGAGCTGACAGCATACACAGGCCAATTATAGATGTCTTTCAAGAATTAGAGTCTGGGTAACTTATTCATAAGTGAGTTGTTCATCATATGATTTGTCATTCAACTGAACAAAAGGAAACTATTAGCATGTACTCCAGAATAATGGGAGAATGCAGTTTGCCTTGGCCAAACCAAGGAGTGTGGTTCTCACCTCTTCTTACACTGCAGTTCCAGAGTTACATGTCTTTGCTTGTTCAAATGCATTACACCTGTCTTTGTAGTATGACTGCCATTGGAAAGTGAAGTTAACATATAGTAGTTACGTGTCATTATACTTTTTAGTAACATGCACAAGTAATACATACTATCATATTCATATAAATAACTATTATTTACTATAATTATAGTTACACATATAAGAAATTTATAAAATAGTGTACTTTCCAAGGGATTATATCACTTGATTCCTAAGATAGCCAAATGGCCACTAAAATTTTTGAATGATTTATCTAATAAGAATATAAACTCTATGCAGATACAGTAACACAATGATATATAGTTATTATATAATAATTATTTACCATAAACTTTAATAATCAATAACATAATTTTACTTTTGTTAATATATTCTAGGAAGGTATCAAATAAGTAAAAGGAACTTTATAGGTAAGAACTTTTTTGTGATGCTTTTTATAATAGCAAAAATATTTAAATCTCATATAGGTCATTAATCAAATTATGATATATTAATAAAATAGAACAGTATAGAGCAATTAAAAAATTCATACACAGATCACAATTTGGGGAAAAAAGAAATAATGTACATTTGCCTGTACATGTTTCTTTTTGAAAGGTAAATTGTTTACTATTGGGCAATTTGCTTTGTCTTTGTCTTGGGAGGAACATGAAATGATAAGATGTACCCTGTAATGTGTGGGTTGCACACTGTAGGAATCTTGGGGCACTCCAGTATAGAGGCCAGGCTGGGCCTGTTCTCTAACCACTCCACCTCCCTGCCTGCCAGGTACCAAGTACTTGAAGTTAGATCAGTCCACCTGATTTGCTCTGGACAAAGAATTGAGTTACTGGCCACATAGGCTCATATGTTCTGCTCGCCACTGACCAAATCAAAGGAGGTCATATATTTGAGTAAAAAGGAGAAAAGATTTATTCAAAGCTAGCTAGGAGAAAGTGAAGTGGCCCATTTGCTTCAAATCACCATCTCACCATTTACAGGAGGGCAAGGGTCTTTTATATTAAGAGGGAGAGGAGGGAAGAGGAGAGAGGAGCACAGAGACAGTGTAGATCTTTAGGCTTGTTTTATCACGTCCAGTCATCTTCAGCTCATCCACGTCTTTCTTGTGGAAAAGAAACCAGTTTCCTGGCCTCCTGGGGCTTGCATCTACATATTCTGTCACTTCTTTTGTTCTGAGGAGAGGAAGCAGTGTTGATTATGTGTTCAGCAGGAGAAAATTTGGAGAAGTTGCTTATTCTAAAAAGAAAAAAGCCCTAACTTAAAGTTCCATTTTGCAGTGCCAGTTACATGAGCGCAAGTGAACTATGTAATTCCTGTGCGCGTGCACAATTCTTTGTTCCTTTCCTTTTGGTGTGGCAAACATGGATGTCCATATCCAAATGAGCCACCGTCAGCCTGGGTCCTTGTGCAGAGCATCCTTC
This sequence comes from Heterocephalus glaber, assembly GCF_000247695.1. The sequence continues at coordinate 1,867,780 of NW_004624855.1, read as the reverse complement.
TGCATGTGCTGGCCATGAGCATGAGCAAGAAGTAAACTGTTGTGTTAAGCCACTGAGATTTAGAGTTCTGTATTTATTATCACTACAGAAGTTTCTAGGTTATCCTGACTGCATAATTTACGGAGCCAGTGCAAAAGGTAAACACAGAGTCCTCTTGTTAAGACATTAATTAGCATTTCAAGATGGCAGGAGCAGAGCGTCAAACTTCACAGGGCCCTTTGAGCATAGTGCTTTGTGTGACTGTACAGATCACAAGCCCATGAAGGTGGCCTGGTTTTCTCTTTTTAGCATTCAAACAATCCTGGAAAATGCTATTTAATTTCCTTACTTCAGCTGAGGAAATTGAGAGTTTAAATAGCTTGCTTAAATCACAGTTACAAAATGTCAGAAACCAGAATTTGATTATACTGGCATTATTGACATTACTATCATCAGTATTTTGTAGATTCATGGTTCTGGGCTTTGGGGCACAAGAAGCCAAGTACATCATTACAGGAAACAAACAAGATATAAAAAATATAGAATCTTTTGTAGAAAATCACCTACTGGCACCTTTAATAGAAGGTAAGAAAAGAGTTAAAGTCTAACCCATCACATAGAGTGTTCTCTTTTGCCAGGAAGTATAATTAGTAATTTCCATCCTTATCTGAAATATCTGCCTCAGCACATGGTGAAGAGTATCAATAAAGAAAAAGCAGGCACAGCTATTAATTTCATTGCTACAACTAATTGGCATTAGAGAAACCATTTTCATAAGCAAGGTGCTAACAACTGCCTGATTACTGAAAACAAAAGCTGAGGGTACAGCTTTCTCCATGGTAACCAGCATGGAAAGGAGCATCCAGAACACCTAAGCAGAGTCCTGAGTGGAAGCAGCATACTCTTGCTTTGGGCAGCTGCACAGAGCAGCAGTGTGTACAACCCTCCAACTCTACACATCACAGAGGATGTCCAATCCCAACTTAGGAGCAGATTTTTGAATTCAATATATTACATGCCATTGTTGAAATATTTCATATACATCCCTTAAAAGCTATTCAAAAAGGACGGAAGCTATTAAAGAGGCGCATCCAATTAAAACCACAGGGATTTCCTTTGAGAATTCCTATTACTCCACCCAATTTCAGTTCCCTAGCTTTACCTCTTTTTTTGGTTCTGGGGATCGAACTCAGGACCTTGCGCTTGCAAGGCAGGTGGCGCAACTACTGAGCTAAATCCCCAGCCCCTGTTTACCTCTCTTAAAGAAGCTGCCACAGGTACAGAAGATACTAGGGAAGATCATGGACAGAATATTTAGCTCAGAGAAAGGATAGACAGTGAATTTGGTAATAGCAAAAGGCATTATGAATTTCAAGAAGAAATGTTATTGTTCTATTTAAGTCCATTATTATTGTTCTTTATTAGTTATGCCCCAGAACACATTGTTGAATCAGCACAAATTCTGTGCCATTTTTGCTTCTTTTCATAAAAACTCAGTTTGAGTAATTTTTTAACAAAAGAAGAAGTAGGAAAGAAATGAAGGATGGAAGACGAAAGAAAAAAGAATCCCTTTTGCTAGTGTTGCTTTAGAGCATTAGTGTGAAACTGGTAGATAAATGTGTTCATTTTGGGGGTTAGGTTCAACGGTATCATAATTTTTCAAGAACGGACTCAGTAGACACTTCAAATGAAACCGGTAGGTGATTTTTCAAAGAAATACTTCATTTCAATTTAAGCTGTGAACAAAACTTAACCCTTTTTGAAAACTGTATATTCAGATAGTTAAACCAAAACCCAAGAATTTAACTCATGTTACTCAACTGGACTTCACATCAAATGATAAATTGAAGGTTTATGTTCTAGGAACTGTATAACATTTATTAGCCACTTACTAATTACCGGCCATTTAAATAATATTTAATAGCATGATAGTATACTACATGTGGGAGAAGCCCACCATTCAGATCCCAAAAGTATAAACTCAGAGATGTGAAGTACAGAGGAAGCAAAACTTTTAATAATGATTCTGCAGAAATAGAGTCTGTCTGAAGGCAGGCACACTCAACTGAAACAAGCAGTGACCTTTATACCCCCAAGCTGGCAAAGTTCCCTTCCCTGTCACTCACTGGGCCAAGGGGTACACAGTTGATTGCCATCTAAGCTCCACTTAGTTTCTCAGAGCCTCCCTCCCTTTCTCCTCCTTTGCACATTCTTTTTGATGGTAAAACTTTGCTTGCTTAGCAATTATCTAGTCTTGATATTTTATTCTGGGACTTTCTGGGTGTGTGCCATTTCTTTGTAGTCAAGCCCTCTTGCTCAAAATGACTGCCTTAACTGTCTGTGGCCATCCAAACTTAAAGCCAAATGAACATGGACCAACTATTTCTCTATTTCTACATTAAGTTCTGTTAGGCTCAAAATAATCTCCCTTAGGAAGCTTATATAAAAAGTTGACCTTACCTCTATTTTGTAAAAAAAAAAAAAAAAAAAGCAATGTTACCAATATGACTGTGAGTAGATACATAAAATAAAATGGATAACTATTTGAAGGGAGAAAGGTAGCTATCATGGATTAGCTGTTTATTCTTGAAATTGGCCTTTAAATACTTATTTTCTCTGCATAATTTTGAATATTTGAGAGAAAAATAGGATAAAGTACAACTGATGCATATTGGATGAACAGGGAAACATGCAAAACATTTTCTATGGTAGTATTAATTCTACAAGTTAGTTTGATTTTCAAAGTATTTGACTTTGAGTACTTGGCTGTTTTTGACCAGGAGACCAGCACGTGGCTAATGACCCCAATTCTGGCATTCTTTCTGGGACTTCTTTTTTCTTGCACTAAGGTTAATTGAATTGTTATAAGGCTTTCCTAAAGGACTTCCACAACCTTTTGGTATTAAAGCAAAAGGCCATCTTATATTAGATTTATAATATGACTTCCATAAGCATTTTAAGTATCTAGCTTAGATTTCCAGTAACTGTGGAGTATTTTACATTTTATAGTTTTTGAGAATTTCCATATGCATTCTCAGTATCTTCACTGAATTTAATCATGCAGCCTGGAATTTCAAAATTGTTCATTCTCCTTTAGTTTCTTTTTAAGTTTGAAAGTGAATTTGGTTTTGTGAGAGAATGTTAGAGACAAAATTTATGAGACTTTACTGCAATTTCTCTGTGTGTTCATAGCAGATAGACAATATTTTTGATTTGGGATAACTAACAATTTGATTTAAAACCCCCCCTGCATATTGTTATTGAGAGGAACACAGAGATACAGTTACCTGAAATAGAAGTAGTAGTCTTTTCATAACCACATGGTTATTGACTGAATTGGCTTTGTATTTAAGATCAAGTCCAAAGCACTTGTTAATGGTTGTACAAATGTTTTAAAGGGTTCCATTTTGGCTCTTCTCCCTCCCCCAAAAAAATCCATGATAAAGATTGAGTGTGGCTGAAAGATTCCTCGTGCCTAAGTGCTAATTAGCCCCAGGGTGCTCACCTCAGCATCTTTCCAGGCTTCATCTCTATAAGGTTAGAGAAAGGATAACAGCCAAGGAATATGGACTTGCATTAATTTTCAGCAATATAAACCCATAGAATGTCCACAAAATTCACTAAAATTTAACCAGCTACAATTTTATCCTTATTTTAAACATCACATATCTGAAGGTGACATCCACATTAATGTTGACCCCCAAGTCCCAGTAGATAGCACATTAGTAGTTCAAATAGGCTGTTACTCCTTTTGAACTCTTTTACTTACCCCTAGGGCATGAGGGTGCCAAATAAGATCACTGGCAGGATTCCAGCATAAAGAAAACTTGTGATTTTAGCACACGATTGTTTTCTGAATGGTTACAACTGGCTTTCAACCAGTCCTTTTGGAAGGATGGGTCAACAAGCTGAGCCTTTATCCTTATCATTTGTACTATTGTTTCAATTACTAATAATAACTAGGATTCACTGAGCATGTTATACACAGGCAGTGTTACTAATGCTCATCGATCTAATTGTTACAACAATCTGCATCCTGTGATGTATGTAATGGAATTCGCTCCTTTTTAGGATGAAATAACAGAGCCTTGGGAAGTCTGGGCAACTCTCCCACAGCAAGCTGTGGGCACAGGCAGAGCCAGTTCTAAACACAGAAATGCACAAAATCAGAGCCTGAATTTGGTTTCCCCACCTTGGCATTGATTTTGAGCCCAGACAACTCTCTGTGGTGGGGCTTTCCTGAGCTCTACAAGATGTTCAGCAGCTTCCCTGTCTTCTATCCACTAGATGCCAGCAGTGCTCCCAGTTGTGACAACCAGAACTGTCTCTAGACATTACTCAGTGTCTCCTGGTGGACAAAACTGCCTGCACTTGTGAGCCACTGCTCTGACTCAAAGATCTCTTGGCTGCCTCTGGCTCTGCTCCCTTCCTCTGACCAGCTCCTATTTTTACCCCCTTGAGGGGAAATTAATTCTGACACACAAAATAGAAAAGGGACCAGGCTGACTAACTCATGACAACTTTGACACACCAAGCATATATAGCATATTTGCTTTAAGGATAAATGGGCATAGGCCGGAGTAACATTTTCAATAAATCAACATCAGGTTATCACATACCTATTAATATTTTCAGGAGTTTATTATGTATCAAACCAGAAATTTAAATGACTACACGCCTCAGGTCTTTTCATGAAATAAATTGGATTTCATGTGGTAGGCTAGGAGTAGCAGGCAGACAGTACCCTTGATTTCCTGGTCATTCCAATATTTGATGAGTGATAAGTGTGCTGGCATCTCCATCAGCTAGTTCTTGTAATTTCCCCATTGACTCTTTCTTCAAAATAAAACTTATACCTTGTGCCTCTGCTTTCCTCTTCCTGATTCATGTTCTCCTACTGACTGCTTCTCAAAGAGCACAATGTGATGGTCACATGAGTGTGCAGGCTTGGTGGGTTTGCTGATACAATGGTTAAAAATATTAAAAAGTGAGTTATAAATGAGAATGGTTTTATTATCATGCATCAAATATATTTATTTAAAACTCCTGGGCCTATTTATATTCTCTTCTAAGCATCCTAACTTATATAGATAGAGTGGAGTCAAAGTTTAGAGGAAGATGAAGATACTTCTCAATTGTAGATGTCGCTCTGGTTTAAATGATGGTGCCTCTCCAAAAGTCTTGTTGAAACGATGTGAAAGTATGAAGAGGCATGGCCTTTGGGGAGTGATTAAGTCAACTCATGAAATTCTGTGACAGCCTTACTAAAGTATTCGAGGTAGGAGAGCAGCACTCTCTTGACATTCTTCTTCCCCCACCATGTGAGGATGCAGTATCCCCACCCGCCACACTTTGAAGGAGGCAGCAACAAGGCCCCATCTTGGAAGCAGAGACTAATCCTCACTAGACATCAGCTCTGTCAGTGTCTGGATCCTGGACCTCCTGGCTTCTGGAATCATGAGAAATACTGTTATATTGGCTATAAATTACCTAGTGTCAGGGATTTTGTTATAGCAGCATTAATAGACTCAGACAGATGCAGTGTGTGAGAGGTGTTCCTATTTGTAATTAATTAATTAGAAATCAATACTTTAAATGTTTGACAGATTTAATTGAGAAGGTGAAGAAAATTCAAGGAGAGAGGTATCCTGAGAAAAACAAAATATTTTACCCTGAACTGGAAACTTGGAAAACTAATTCCAACTTAATAAGGTGACTAGATATTGCTTTGTATTGAAATTTCACAAAACTTTATTGTATGAGAAAATCTGGTTAAAGAGAGCACTGATTACAAACTTGTAAGATTATGTTATGGCTTGGGTTTATATTATGGCTTTGTCCCCCCAAAGCCTCATGTGGTCATAGATGGCTTTTTAAAAAGTGACTGAATCTAGAGTGTCTGATGCTGGAATTAAAGGCGTATGATTACTAAACTATTACATTGATTGGTTTGGCACCACCCTAATCCTAGTAGTCTGGATAAGATAAAAGGGGCAGAAAGAGGTTCCTCTGCTACTTTTTCTACCACAAGGGCGCATTTAACTGCTTCTCCTCTGTGACGCTTCTCTGCCACGTGCCATTCTGCCTTGGCGCCAGCCAATTATGAACTGAAACCTCTACAAACTGTGAGCTAAATAAACTCTTTCTCCTTTAACTTTGCGTGTTGGGTATTTTGTCTCAGCAAAGAGAAAAGTAACTAAGACAGCTTACATATCTTAAAATGTAATATTCTATAGGTTTTAGATTATGGTTTTATGGAAAGTGAGCAGTAGAATGTACTTTAAAGATTATCTAGAAGAAATGTTTACTTTTAAGCAAACAAAATATTACTCAGAAACCCAATTAATAAAAGCAGATAAACTATTTTTAAAAAAATTTTGGGCTGGGGATTTAGCTCAGTGGTTCTGGTGCCTGCCTCACAAGTGCAAGGTCCCGAGTTCGATCCCTGGTACAAAAAAAAATTATAAAGAGATCTTATTTTTGTTGAACTGAAACTCAGTGTCACAGAAGACAGATACAATCACTTTGACAATCACTAGGTTCACAAGCCTTTTTAGATTAAAGATGAATTAAATAGGCACTGAAGGGATGAGTCATTGGTTCAGGGTCATGTTAGGTGGGTGAGAATCAAGACTTCGTCCTCTGCCTTTGAAACGCATGCTCTTTTGGTTCTCACTACCTCTACTATTAAATTACTTAATTTATTAGAGCAAAAAGCAAAACCTTAGGGACGCCATTAGCTATTTATGATTTCTAGTTCTTTTGGGAATCTGTTAATTGCCCTTTCATAAATGCTGCTCATTATGATTAAGACTGATTAAATGTGGAAGTCTAGAATTTATATAATATTACAGACATATTTAAAATGAATTTAAAGCACCAGAGTAGCATCCATTGCACATTCAAATCCTTCAACACTATAATATCAATTATTAATCAATCAAGGATTTCTCATGAACTCACTTTGTGCTAGTATGACCGACCCATTTTGGCTTCAAGAAGCTTTCAATTTAATTAAAGAGAGGTCATATTTGAAACAAAAACATCAGTGTCTGAATAAGAGTCCAGAAGGGAGGCAGGCCATTTCAGGAGGTTGGGGGGCACAGTGTAATGAGGGAGGATGAAGGGCACTTTGGTGGAGGGGCAATGATGGAATAGGTGACAGCCCTGTCCACTGCACAGCAAGTGCTAAGGGCTGCACATGGACACCATTTAATTCCCAGAGCAATTCTCAGGTAAGTGATATTCCACCATTTCTACCGAAGGAGAAACTGAGGCGATGAGGCATGAAGTAGGTTTGTCCATTTACATTAATTCCTGAGGGAAGAAAATGGCACACTGCCAAAGTGGCCTGACTTCATGGTAGTGTGTGCTATCATCTACTCTATCTTCAGTCATCTGTGTGTGATCTTGCCTAGACAAGAAAGATAGAGACTTGCAGGATGGCCAAGGAAGCTTTCAGAACAAGGGCATGTGTTGGGAAGGTAGTGAGTTGAGTTTGGAAAGATGAGATGAGAAAAGGTCTAGAGGGGCAGGAAAGGATTTTAGATTATATTCTAAGGTTTCACCATTTGCAAATCACTCTACTCTGGTTCAGATGGTCACTTAGGCAAAAGAGAATCTGCTTTAAACTTTTGAGTAAACTCAAAGAGGAATTAGTTGAATGATGCTAAGTTTTGATAACTCGTATGGATATATATGCATATATGTATGTGTATATGCATGAATAAGTTACTTATGAGGTGAGGATTATGTCTTCTTTCCATTCATCCGGTGGAAGCTCTCCTTGAAATTTGCTGCGGAAGGCACAGTGCTCTTTCTTCTTGGCATACCCAGAATCTAACATGGTGCCTGGATTGGGATGTTCACAGGAAATGTTCATTTCATGAATGAGATTTCCTGCTCCCCTCCTTCCCTCTATGTCTTCCTATCACCCCCCTGCCTTCCTTCCTTTGCATCTTCTTCCTTCTTAGACAGATATTTCCCAAATTCTCCAGAAACCTATATGAGTAAAACAGATGAAGCTTCTGCTCCCAAAACAAGGGTAGGAGGAGGCAAAAAACAAAACAAAACAAAACTAAGGCAATTAAAAAAGCAATATAATTTGAGGTAGTGATCAATGTTAGGAAGTAGATAGGACTGGATCATGGGAGAGAGGTGCTATAGCTGAGGGTAAAGGGAGGTTAGAGAAAGCCTCTCTCAGGAGGAAACATGAGTTGAGAGTGAAATGAAGGAGGAGGTAATCATGCAAACCATGGGGAGATCCTCCTGGAGGAGAGTTAAGGCCCTAAAAAGATGACTTGAGTGGCCCACTTAGTGAATGATGTGGACTGCTAGTGGTGCTGAAACCTTGTCAACAAGAGTGGGGGTGCTAGTGACTAGGGTAGAGGCCAGATCACAGAGGTCTTTGTAGCGTGAGGACTGAGAATTTTTTCCTAGGTAACAGGTGCTTCTGGGGTTAGTTACAGAGAAGTAAAAGGATAGGAACTAAAAAGGAGTATTTGACAGTTAATCCCTGAGAAATAGGATATCATGGTGTCTTTAAAAAGGAAACAAACAAAAAACACCCAAAACATTTCAACAGGAAAGTGGAAGCATGGAATGGTGCTACATGGAATGGTATCTACCTGGAATGGGGAAGCAAAATTATGATAGATGGAAACAGATACAGACTCCTGGAGATGAAGAGGTCATTAGTTAACATGGGCTCATAACATTTATTGTAAAGACATACTTCAAGGAAGAGGGTAGTGGGAGAGAAAAATTAGAGAAAAGGCCCTCAGAGTTTTCAAAATTCTCACAATGCTATTAAAAATGAATCTCAAAAATAAAAATCTGTTCGGAATATTCCTTTCTGACACATGTTACTACCTGCATGACACCCCTCACTCCATTTTTGCTTCCTCCCTTCCCTCCCTCCCTTCCTTCCTTCCTTTTCTTAAAAGAATTTCTGTTATTTATGCTTTCATATTCTAATGTCCTTGTCAGTAAAGTGACAATATTCATACTGAAAAAAATATCAGGGCACTAAAGTAGAAAAATGCAAACTTCTATATTTCAAAATGAGCTATACAGTAATAATTTGGTTTATTATATTTGGAACACGCATTTAACCTTCTAAGGATCAAATCCCTGAATTACTGACACAGGGATTCCTAAACTGTGATTATTATGACATTCCTGGAATATTTCCTTCTTGAAATGCCAAACTTGGCTTATTAGCTAAAGAATGACAGTATTTTCAAGGGAAGGAGGGGTTTTAAAAATCAAGCCACCCCAAAACATGAAGGCTTCCCTTCAGCTCTGCAGAATTTCCACCCATTCTTTGCTTGATACTGATTATGAGAACACCAAGTTCTGGATTCATTTGACCTCCAATGGTTCCTGCCATACTGCTTCCAGTTACTAAGCTGGGCATCCAATTCTCTCCATTACTCTTGGGCTCTGCTTGCCCATCTGTTACTGCAGGGGCATCAAGTCCCAAAGAAATGTAACTAATAGAAAATTCCAGCTTAATGTACCAGCAAGAAAACTGTGGGCCAGTACTTACAAAACAATGACATAGACATTCGCCTCCTCTATTCGAGTTGGAGAAGAAAAGAGGAATTGACTGAAAAAAGACTGGAGAGAAATTATGGTTGTGAAGAACTTGAGCTATTACCTAGGTTGTAGACAGCTACATTTGTGTCCCATTTCCCTGCCTGAGTCCCCAGGCTGTGGTCTGCTTCTCTGTTAATCTGTGTGGATCTCTTTCCTTCCGACAGAAAACACTGCATGTGTTTACACCTCATTATTGAGAGCTGAACACTCTTGGATATTCTAAAGTGATGTGGTCCTCAGAAAACTTTACATGCACCATTGGGTGGATGTGCTCAAGGTGGGTGTGCTTGCAGGGAGTGCTCAAGGGATTTTAGACATTTATTTCCCCAAGGTGTTTTCCAGATAGTTCTGTGAGAGGATGTATGTGAGGGGGTATGTTTTAAGCTGGCTCTATAAAAACTGGTTGAATTGTTCCTATTAGTCTTAAGGAAGAGGGATTCTGATATGTGGTATGAGTTTGAGTCTTAGACAAACAACTTACTGGGCTTGTGCTTTGGGTAAATATTTCAGTCTCTCTGTGCCTTGCAAGCCTGACAAGTAAAGACATGGGCACATAATAAGACATTGAAGAACCAGCTTGGGAATCAGACTTCTTGAGTTCAAATCTCAGCTCTAACACTTAACACCACCTGATGCTGGCCAAGTCATTTAAAGCGTTCTGAGGTCCAGTGTCCTTGAGGGTTAAAAAGGTTAAAGACAGTGCCAGACTCATTGAGCTAACCATAAAGAAGCTCAAATCTCAGCCTTATCATTTGCTTATGCAACTTTGTGTGGTCAAATTACTTAATTATTTAACCTTGTGTTTTTGTCTCTTTAAAGATGGGATCAAAATATTACCTTATTCTTATACTTGTTTTGAGAAGTGACTAAGATAAACTTAATATAAGACCTGACATGTAGTAAATAATCAATATATATTAGCTGTCATACAACTAGATTGCTGAATACTGAATTAAATATTTTTATATATATGAAAGTGCTTTAAGATCTAAATAAATGTAATGTTAATGCTGAGAATTGCTTTTTCCTTAATCTTGTCTTATTCTACAACTTTGCCAACAATGTAACAACTTATTTGTCAGATAGATGGCACAATCTGGGCAGAGTAATCTTGTAGGACATGACCAAGATCATGGCCTAAAGTGACAAGTTAAAATGGAGATTAACATGACAATGATAAGAGGAAAAAGTACAAGTTTCTGGTGGAAGGGTTGAAGGGAGGGCAGGGGAATGGGGTAAAAATAAGAACCAAGATGGATTATGGAAAGGTGCAAATTTCCAATGATGAATGTCATTATATTGTATACCTAAAATGTACCAATAAAATTAATTAAAAAAGTAAAAGTTTCTGTTAAATTAAAATAGTAAAGTGTATAAGAATATGAGGGAAGTGCCATGGCTTAAGTGCAATCAGATGATGATAAACTCAAGCTGTTTTATAGTGCTGATCAGAACCTCCAGGTATGGAGAGGACCTGGCTCTGCTACCTTCTGCTCTCCTCATAAGGCAGCTGGGTGCTTGTCCTATGTCTGGATACCAAATCTTGAGATGGGCTTATTAGGTGGAGGGAATCTTGTTGAGCCAGTGGTTTGGAAATCCAGTAGGTGAAGTACAGTGCAAGATGACATCTAGGACTACTACACACTCTTTTTGCAACATAGAAGGCAGAACTAAGAGAAGTTGGTACTGAAGGGAGAAAGGTCATTTTTTCATGAAAAGGAAAAACTCCTTAGTAATTTCTGCAGCCCAAGAGCACAAACTAATGATTGACTCATCCCTAATGAGGCTGGGTGCTGTGTGCACATCCTTATATTGGGTGGCATGTGAAACCAAATGATTGCTAAGGTCTCTGTTAAGTATTAGGATTCTGTAAGACAGGGCATGGAGATGATTTATTTCTTAATTTTCATAAAAATGCATCCATCCATAAAGACATGATTATAAAACATAAACATTAAATTCTACTTAAATGACACAGGATGAAAATAATAAACAACCCAAATTTTACTTATTGCAAAGTGACTTAACTGAAATGTCTTCTTGACTCTATCATAAGAGGACTCAAGCTTTAGAGGGGAAGACTTTATCTTATCCATATTTATGTCTCCTGCAAAGTGTCTGGCACAAACAATAAAGTAGACAATACTGATTGAGCATTCATTTTAATAAATATTTTAATCTTATTATGTTTAATACATTTAACCATCAAAACTGCTCAGTGAAGTTGGAACTATCTTTATCCCATTTGACCAATGAGGAAGCAGGGGCTCACAGAGGTTTCACTGACTTGCCCAACATCATATGTCACATACCCATAACAACCAGCACTGGGATTTTAACCAGGAAGTCTGATTCCTGGGGAAGTTCTTCATCCTCTCACTATGTTGCTTCTCCTAAAATAAGGTACTCAGCTAGTATTTATTTAACTGATGAACTGATAGACTAATGGAAGGAATAAAGATGGAGTCATGACAGAGTAATCTGCATATCTGATACTGACTAAGAAGGAGCCAGTTTATATAGAGGAGATACAGAAAGGGTTAATAAGGAGGCAGAGCTAACAACTCCCTTCTTTGCACTTATTCTGCATGACACATCTTGGGGTGAAAAAGAATGATGTATGCTAGCCCACAGCACCAAAAGTGATTGGGTTCCTCCTCTTTCTTTGCAGGGGAGACATTTCCTGTCAGAATGATTAGTTAGAAGCTAACAGTGAAGTCCCTCAATTAGCATTCCTTCAACATGCCATCTGTAAGTGACTAAAGAAGTGACAGCCTGCAGGCAATACATAGGGCTAAATCGGCAAAGACAAGATAGGCAGAGCCATACATCAACTGTTTTGAGCATGTTAAAGGGTCCACCCACAACATTCAACAAATGCTTTCCCCCACCACAGAGACAGAGATTGAGAAATAATTTTTGACAGCAGCTATGATTTAATGGGTGCTTAAAGATTGCAGCCTATACTTAGTTTTATACCAGATTTAATAGAATATTTCTAACTTTCATAACCATTTGGCAGCTTGGAAAAAAAGAAGGAAAAAATGAAAATCTCAGGTTATGAAGAAGATGCATCAAAGTATAGTTGTAATAAAAGCATTGTCTTAGGACTCTGGGACATCTTGTCAACTCATACTGCTTCTGCCCAACACTTGCAATCCAGGCAGGTCAGATCAGTATATTTGACTACTTCAAAGTCTCCCCAAGGAAGAATTTCACCACCATGTTACCAGATGTCCATGTCACCAAGGAAGCCTGACTGGTCCTTTTCATGCCTCTGTGACAAGGGACTGAATACTTGGGGAGGGTTTGATACCTTGTGTTAAATTCTTCATTCAAGAAACTATTTCTATGGAGTTAATGATCAATGATTTTTTTGTTTTGTTTTTTACTTTCAAACTATCTAGTTGAAATCCATTTGTACAGGGAGGGACTAGATTGAACTAAAGTTTCTTATGTTTTCACTGGTTAATTTAGTCAGTAAATTGAACAGTTTTATGACCTTACACTATGTTAGAGCTTTACAGACATTATTGATTATATATGAAGTATGATTGAAAAATATAGTGAAGGTTTAGATTTAAAACTTATTACAGTAAGAGACATACTGCCATTAATCTCCCTCAAAATACTCTCCCTCACTTTGAATACAGTTATTTCATGGTTCTTGCTATTTTCTGAATCAGTTCCGGAAGTTCTGTTTTGTGACTTTAGTTGTGCCATCATGGCGGCCTTGATGTGCTGAACTGAATTGATTCAAAATATCTACCATTGATGATTATGATGACTTTGGGAAAGATCCAGAAGTTGCATGGTGCCAGATCTGATAAATAAGGTAGATGAGGATATGCTGTAATGTTTTATGAGCCTGCCTTTCCATTGGATAGCATTTAGCAGGAGCATCCACCATATTTTTTATCATAACTTGTAAAGACACAAAAGAAGACTTTCAGAACTCCTTCAGAAAGTGGCAAAACTACAGGATATCTGTGTTTGAAGTGAGGGGGAGCATTTTGAGGGGTATTAATGGTAATGTGTCCTTTACTGTAATACATTTTTAAAAATGTAAACATTCCTCATGTGTTTTGATCACGCCTTTTATGAATGATCTGTAATCAACCACTCGTTACTGTTTTACAGGTGAGGAAGTTGGCTGGAGGGGTTCAGTGATGTGTATAAGATGGCAGGGACACATTGAAAGGACATCTGCCTGAAGTGAAAAGTGTAAAATCCTAGGCTTTCAGCTCAATATCAAGATTCTCTAGGATTCGTCTCCATCCTTCCTTGATCTGGACTTTTTTCCCACCTTGCCCCACTTTGAGGTCTGTTGTTTATTTCTCTCTCTCTTGCTACACTGTGAAATTCTGGCATATTATTTTACAGTAGAAATAAAATGGGAGTCACATATGTAACATCACACTTCCCAATATTCTTATGAGAAAAGCAGAAAACTGGTAAACCTAATTTTGCTAATATATTTTATTTGCCATCATAAAATAAAAATTTCATCATATACCAAACATCAAAATTATTCATATTTTATATTCTCTTTGACACTAAGTCTTTGACGTCTGGGCTGCATTTTCAATTTACAATACATTTTGATTTGGACTGGACACGTTTTCATTGTTCAATGGCTCCACATGGCCAGTGGCCATTTCATAGCACATTCCTAGGGAAGGAATCTTTGGTGGCTATGTCAGACAGCATGTAATGGTTTCTACCTGTCCTCTTCATATGTATTCTCCTCCTCTTCAACATATTAGAAGTGTTAACTGGGCACGTGGCTGCTGGGCCATGGACTACGTTTCCCAGAATTCTGTGTAGTTCAGTACCCCATGCAATCACATCAGTGACTGGGATGTAATCAAAACTGAAGCATGCAATTTCTCAGTTATGCCTTGCAAAGAAATGCCTGTGTTCACCTTTTCTCTTTCTTCATGTAGGCTCAAAGATAAGTGCCATCTTTAACCACAATGGGGGGAGGAAGGGCACACCTGAAGGAGAGCCAAGCTACAAACTGAGATAATCTGTGTTTATTCCACCACAGAACAACAGGAAGTCCCAAATCACCTGTGGCGAATGTCCTCTGAGAAAGACAAAGCAGTTTCCATCTTGATAACATAAGTAGTATTTATTTTTGAGGAGTATGGCCATCTTCTTTTATATCATCATTCCTAAGATTTGTTGGTGGGGCTATCCCCAACACTTTCTTCAGTTCCCAGTTGAAGCTATACTATATAGCAAGGAGACCTTTTATAACTTTCTGAAGAGATGGTTATAGCCCTTATCGCATGTCCTCATGACACCCTGAGCTTTCCCTTTCTCAGCACGCACACAAGGAATAATTTAATCCCAGCTTTCCCATCTGGATTGTCAATGCCATGAAGGCAAGGACTTCTCAACACTGGTCACACTGCTTGGCACACAGAACTACCAAATATTTGTTGAAAGAATAAATGTAATTAAGGAGCTGAAATGCTCTTAGTGTTCAAGGTTTGATCAGAACATGAAATCTTATTGCATTTTTCTGGGACATGCTAAAAATCAGCAGAATGACTTTGCATGCATAGACAGGTTGGCTGACTAGATCTAGTTGCCCAAGGGTTATGGATTGAGTTGCATTCTTCACCCAGATATGAAGTCTTAACTCCCATATCTCAGAATGTGATCTCATTTAAAAATAGTGTCACTGTATATGTAATTAGTTAAGATAAGATCATTCTGGAGTAAGGTGGGTCTACCTCAATATGGTAGGCATCCTTATAAGAAGAGGAAAGGGAGATGCAGGGTGAAGACAGCCATGTAAGGATAGAGGCACAGAATGCCAAAATGGCTAGCAAGTGTCCATCCTGCAGACCACCCGAGGTGGAAGAGGGAAGGAAGGATTCCCTCAGATGGGTTTCAGAGAAAGCATAACCTTGTTGGCACCTTGATTTCCAAAGAAGAGAAGAACACATAGCAAGTGGACAGCTAGAAGCTATCTCATCAGAATTGTGAGACAGTGCATTTCTGTTGTTTCATTTTAGCTTGTGGCATTTTTTATGGCGGCCTGGAAACTAGACACCCCCTAACAAACTTGCTTTGCATGTCTTGTATTCCAGGGCATAACTCATACAACCTGTCTAAGGGCCAGCCCACATACAGAAGTGAGGGGGAATTGCTGATTGGTGGTCTGAAGAATGGACACTTTTCAGTTCTCCAACACTTCCCATCTGTATCAGGTAAAGAGGGATAGAATACTTTGTCCAAGAGTTAAAGATGTCTGTACCTCCTTATGACAACTTTCCAGAGAAGGACAAACTGAGGATTGAGTCCAGCCTCACGAAGCAGGAAGGACATACTTATTCAACTCCCATAAAAAATTACTCTTTCTGAACAGGCCCTTTGGCAAAGGGCATCCTTCAAAGAAAAAAAAAAATCCTGAGCTTCAGTTTTGAAGTGAGAATAAATTAGGAGAGATAACATGCACATTACTCTGCATTGACATTTTGTATTTCAAAGAAGAATCATCCAGACCATGGTTCTCAAGTCTGCACATGTCTGCAGTGGTGATATATATATATATATATTTTTTTTTTGCATAAACATTTCCCCTTGACAGATTGAGTACTTTGAACCACAGAGTATTTTCAGCTGCCGCTGTTCTTGTCTTTCTCTAACAATTTAGAAGGCTAACTCAATTATCCCTTTCTAGTCGACAGAATTCACATCAGATGCAAACAATATGAGGCTAGGATTTTGCTTTCCCTGTTGCCAAGGTGGGAGGGAAAACAGCAGCAATGATAAGTAGCTGTAATTGCACCAACCTTTGCGAAGGTTAACTCTCCAAAGATGTCCCAAATATAAATGCTTGTTCCTGATGTTTTCCAATTATTTTCATTTAAAAGAAATACTTTAATATATTTAGTTCAAATTACATGATGGTAATTATGGTTCTAAATCTGATTAAGTGGCATGATAGAAGAAACCTTTGCTTCCATAAGGGGATATTTGTTTTTCAATAGATGGGTCTAATTTTCCATAGTAGGAGGATTCATATTATAAGCATTGAGAATAACTCTTTTCATTACTTATTTATAAAGCTCTCATTAGGCTGGTTAAATTCACAAAAGGGGAAAAAGATAACTTATTGTTAAGCAATTTCTCGTGTGTTTATACATATCTGATAAAACTATGCTCATCATGGAGATTTTTATTCAGACTGCAAATCATTATAATATGTCAATGAATAAACAGAATATTAAACTTTAAAAAATTTATATTCATGTTTATCATATTGGTTATGTCATTCTTTTCTTCCAAAATCCTCTAATAATTTTTCATTCTGCTGTAGGTATAACTCAGTCTTGGGCTTGGAATTCAAGCCTGAGCTCACACTTAGCCTTAGCGGTGATGTTATTCAGTGGATTGCTAATAGTGTTCATTTTGTGCAATAAACTGTTCAAGTGTTTCTCATATGTCAACTTACTGACTCCTTTACCCCTTGACAGAGGCACTATGGCATTCCCATTTCATAGTTGAGGACACTGAGACAAAGAGATTAAGTAACTGTCAAACAAATCAATAACAATATGTTCTCTAAGCTCACAAACAACTTTAAAGTGTGCAGAAAACCAACAACAACAAAAGAACAATTTCTGCAAGTCAACATAACTGATGGTAAAGGACCACTTCAGAGCAAACTTAGGAAGTAAGCAAAGTTCTTCAGTACCTTGTGATGCTTGCTTTCCTGTCTCTCCTCCTTCAAAGCAACATCTGCTGACTCTAGAATTCTTCCCCGACTTAAAAATATGGGGCAATCTAGCCTGTTATTTATATGCATTGATAAGTAGGGTAGAAGTGGCAAGAGTACCCTGAAAGATGAGGCCAGTAATAAACAGGGAAGGGAAAAATAGGGGATTTGGGAACACCAACACTACAGATATTTTTGCATTCATAGAAAGGTCATGACATAGTAGGTATGACGGGTATGAATGAAATAGAGAAGTGTTGGTGAAGGGACTGGCCCAGATCTATGCCCGGTGGTGAACAGGTAAGAAAGCAGGGTTTGCAATACTTATGAGAAGAGGCTCAGGAGAGGGACCTGGATTCAAAATCTAACTGCACTGCTTTGTAGGTATGTGACAATGGGGATGCTACTTAATTGCTTTAAATATTACTTTCTCCCTTTTTATTTTCGGAGAACAGTAGTACATTATGAGTTTGTGGTACAGATTGAGTTAATTTATAGCAAATCTTAAGTCCCATGTCAGATACAGAAACTTCTCAATAAATTCAAACTTCTCCATAAATTCAAAGTCTATGGGTGTTGAAGGATTCAGTGATTTTCAGAATGTGTCTTTTGGGCCAAGGCAAACAGCAATTGTGAACTTTAAATGAAAATTGATCTTCAGGTAGAGAAAAGAAATGGGATCCAGGAAAATCTGTGATACTGGACTGGCTAAGTGAGGGGCAGAATGGGAGAGCACATAGACTGCTTTTTTACTACAATGCATTGATGAATTTGTGGGTGTCATTCTGGAGATTTTTATCTTTCTTGAACAAGTTATAAACAAATAGCCAAAAAGTCTAAACTTATTCTTTGCTATTACTATGTTTTTTATGGAGACTATCTAGTTCATTCTAAGTATCATTTTTACCTTGACCTCTGCCATCACTGTATGAAGCCTTTTACATGCTTTAACTCATTTAATCACCACAATGACCCCAGGAGGCAGAGAATTTTAATTATCCCCATGTAGCAGAAGCTAATGGAGGTTAGCAGACAGGGCTGGAGTTGGGGCTTCTTGGGTGCCAGAGCTGGTTTTTCAGGCAGTGCTCTGACTGGGGTCTGCTCTGAGAGCCACTGCATTTCTGTGAAGGTCACCATCCAAGACAGTCCAGTCTGCACTTGTTGTTTTTGTTTAAAGGTTGTAAACATCATTTACTGCACCATGGGTGACCACCATACAATGTCAAATGTAAGAATTCTTTCTGAATCCACTGCTAGGAATTCTGATAATGATATTGACATAAGAGGCCAAGCTCCCTTTCTCCCTTGGCCAGATGTTCTTGGCCTAATTACAGTATCATGGGGCCTGTGTGGTCACTTGCTTTATCTGTGTGGTAAACTCTTGCTTTATCCCTGACCTGGATTTTCAACCTTGGTTGGGCTGTTATTATTTTATGTCTATTCTTCTATCATGAAGAAAGGTATTTATAGAGCTTTAAACCCATAACAGGGCTGGGGATTTAGCTCAGTGGTTCTGCCGCCTGCTTCACAAGCGCAAGGTTCCGAGTTCGATCCCTGGTACCGAAAAAACAAAACAAACCCCCCCCCAAAAAACCATAACAATGACATAGGTGCACCAATGGGAGATGTATGTTTTCATATTAAGAGGTCAAAAAACTATAAGATATTTAATAAATAAGAGACTTGAAGAAAGATCCCAAAGGGTTGCAAGAAAGAATAGGCCAAAGCTAACAATAAGAAATTTAATGAGAGTGAGGGGAAACTCTAGCTTCCAGAAAGAGCTAGAGGGAATCATTTTAGAGACTTTCAGTCCTGAGAGTCACTGAAAAGGGCAGGGATCCAGGCAGAAGTGGGTCACAGAATTTAGGGTGTACAGATACAGAAAAACAGAGTGGGTCCTTCATTCACCCACAGTGTTATACAGAGTTGCAAGTTAGGAGCTCTGATAGGCCCTGTGTATGAGAAGCTACATGTTCCCTAATTAATGAATTCAATAAATGCTTATTGAATAACTGCTCCATACCAAGCACTGTGTGGGAATCAATGGACTGAGCAGGGTCACGGGGAAGTGAGACAAGCACAAAGATAAGGGCGGTGCAGGGAAGGGCCGCCTGAAAGGTCTTGCTGGGAATCTCCTTCCACACAGCCAGAGCCAAATGATACTCATTGCAAAGAGCAATTTTAATCTATTACAATTTTAATTATTTTTAGGTAAATGTGATATGGCTGCCAAAAAAGGTCATCCAACCTAGGTTTCCATAGTGTCTGAATCACTTCCTCGACCCCCATGTAAGCTTCTTGACTTGTTCATTTTTTAACACTTGGTACAAGACACAGGTCCTGATTTATAATAAGTGCTCAAAACATAATAGTAGACAAAATGAATGACCTACCTTTTCTGACACATGGGAATGCCTTCTCTATTCTTATTTTTGGTAGTGAAGTTTCAGATCAAATGTATCCATGGAAACACTTCACTAATAGAAGTATTGTACATGTTAGGCATAAAAGCTGTACTGTTTTAAAAAATGCCACAGCTGCGTAATAACTGTTAGTTTGCAATCATAGGCTACAAAAGAAATGATTGCATGAATATCTGAGATCCCAGGTGTTAATTTAATAGCACAAAATGTGTGTCCTTGCAGTTTATTTCTTATGGCTAGGAGCTGATGTGCACTTGCTTTTGAAATCACTAAAATTAGATTCAAGACCTTCATATAATTCTATAGACTCAAAGGAATATATAATGCCCTTGAAGGTCATCTACCACAAACCCCTGCCTTCAGACAGGACAGGATATAAAATGCCTTGTGGACTGTCTATCCTTTAAAAACCAGTCTCAAGGAGAATAGATCTAAGTGCTCTTTTCTACTCTGGATATGATTCTCCTGAGGGACAGTCCTTATGGTCCTATTTTCCATGATAAAAAATTGTCCCCTGCTATATTATAAGACCATTTCCATTTGCGCTGTCCTCAGCAGTGCAAGAGAACATTGGTCTGTGTCACCCACATAATGTACATTAGTACACCAAGTAAATCCACCTCGGGCTCTCTTTTTCTCAGACTTAATAAGCCCAATTCCTCAAGCCTGTCCTCACAGATCAATTTTGCAATGCTTTAATCATTTTAATCATTTTTGTTCCTCTCAGTTGCATCATTTCCAATTATCTACATTCCATTTAGCTATTTTTCTTTTTCTTTTTGGCCTCAAATTTAACACCAGGGCAATGTAGAACTGACCAGATCTCAGAATTGAAGGAGGATGGTTCTTGGTGTTATGAGTTGATGAAAATATGACAGAACCTTGTTGACATTTTATTTTGAGTAAGAATAACATAGAGTGTTGGCTCAGAACAGCTCCTGGGCAACTCTGCCTTTCAGATTTTTTTCGGTGGTTCTTCAGCAAAAGTATTTAGTCCCAATAGTCGCTGTTTGTTCATCTTTGCAGAAGGAAAGCAAGCAGTTTATGAGAAAAAAAGAATGGCAGAGGCTCACAGAGAAAAGTAGCCCTCTGAAAGTTTGTTTTGTTTTGAGACAGGGTCTCAGTTTCACTATGTAGTTCAGGCTGGCCTTGTATTCACACTGGCCTCGAACTTGTGGTGATCCTCCTGCCTTAGCCTCCCCTGGGCTAGGATTACAGGAGTGTGCCACGATGGCTGGCTCTCTCAAAGGTTTTGGGACCCAGAGGTGTGGGGTGGGTGGACTGGTGGGATGGTGGTGAACTGAAACACCTCGACTGTTCAGAGGCAGAGTCCCCACTTCATCTGTAGCTGACTTCATTCACATAAAAATGTTCATCCAGTGTACCAAGAACTTTTACTTTTTTAAAAAAGAAGTTCCAAATTTATATTTTTAAGTTAATTATCACAAGTTAAAATGTAAAATAATTAAGAAATTTTAAAGCATTGCACAGTTCAGCCCTGTGTGGGCTTTAAAGGGCACATTTGCAGGCTTGGTGTTCCTATGGGATTCTGAATTCATCCTCTTGTCAGATATGAATCCTCTAATCCTCTACCTTCCATATTCTTTCTGAAATAAATTTCTGAAGGCAGGTGCATCATTGATGGGCATATTCTTCATACATAAAAACTTTTATTGTGAAATTGTGTTTTTAAAGAAGGTTTTAAAGGAAAGGAATTTAAACTCTTTGATTTCAAGTGGCAGAATTCCACTTAAAAAGACAACAATCATTAGAGATGGACTTGTTTATACTTTGTAGTGACTAAGCCACTGTGTTGAGATGTTCTAGAGTTCCAGGGCTGGGTCTGAGATTTCCACTTTACACTGCTGTTTCAAGTTAATGTGAGCCCAATGCAAAAGTCAGCACTGATTGAAGAAATGTACCCATTTGTGCTTCAGATTCTAATTTTCAAACCCAGCAGGTTCAATTTACTTAGAAAGGTTGGTCTAAGATAGAGTTCTCAGTGCAGAAAGGCAATTTAACCAAAATGCTTTACCCTAATTACATAGCACAGCTATTTGCATAAGTAACCAGCCTGAGTATTGAGGGACCCAAGAGAGTCAAGGATATTACAGCAGAAGTTGTATTTTTGAAAACTTTAAAGAAAATTCTACCAAGTCAAGATCTTAAATGTTTTATCTTTCTAAAGGCAAATGATAGAGCACATAATCCTATGTAGTTCTAGCCAGATGGGTTGGAAGGAGTCCTCTCCATGGGAAGTAAGTTGAAGATACACCCCCTTCTCTTGTGACCATTTTTGTAGGAGGGGGAGTTGGTCATAATGAGTGTAGCTAAAGGCAATAATGTCTGTCATATCAAAGAATCCAGACCAGATGTAATTGTCCTCTGCCAATATGGAAACGACTACTTTTAAAGGGACTACTGATTTTTTGTGTATTGTAGGAAACTAAGCGATCTCTTAGGGTAATGCACTCAAACTATAACAAAGGATGGTTTATCTTGAAATTTGATAAGACATTTCTAACATATTGATAAACAGTGACATTGTTTACTAGAAAGGAAAATAAATGCCCTTTGCAGAGACTTTTTAAAGTAGACAAAACAATCACTTGGAGAGACTGGCCTATGAAGCTTAAATCCCTGTATTGCAGGCGCAGTTCAATTTGTCCGATGGAAATGGTGACATTCATTTAAAAATAAAGGAAAACAAACAAAACCTGGGCTCCTTCTCCTACATGCATACAGCTCACATGATTTAAACTTCTGCAACAAAACAGGCTTGCTATTTAACAATTTTCCATTCCAATAGAACATAAGCCCCATGAGGCTTAGGATTGATGTAAACCAGAGAAAAGTCCTTTTATTTTTAGGCTCCTGGGTAACTGGCAATGAAAGTAAAGAAAATAAACATCATAAAGGACAAGTAAAATAACAATGCATCTGCCATGGACTCCACAGCTACAATGGATACATTATTTCTGTGAAGGGTTTTAGTCCATGACAATTGAGTGGACACATAAGGAATTACAATCATACCGTCACCATCTATTCAAGAACACTAAACTGTCATGACATGAGCAATAACAGCACCAAGCTGCCCAAGTGACCAGACAGTTCTTTAAAGGAGTATCACTAAATTGCAGCATTCCCATGTCGGGGGTCAAGATGAAAAAGAACAGCCCAGACAGAGAGTTGCCAAGTTACTGTGGAAACAAAGTGGCAGATGGGTTGATCTTAGGGAAAAAAAATCTACCAACTGGTGCAGAAAACATTAGTCTGGGAGAAGGATATCTCACTTTAGTGGAGACAGCTCCCTTAGCTCCATTCATTACCATCCCCAGGAAGGCTGGCCTTGCTGTAAGGGTGGCTGAGGCTCAGGGCCACATCTCCCCAACACAGATGCACATGTGCACACACCCACATCTCTGGCACAGGTGTGCAGGTGCTCCTGCTGAGGGTCACGGTGACAAAATAACAGAGGAGCCTGATTAGAATGAGAAAGCAAGTGCATCTCATCTATTCAAGGCAGGTCTGCTAATGGAGAGATCTACAAAGGACAATATTGCTCAAACAGGAATAGGAGTGGTTTAATCATTTTTATTAATAAAAATGCACTGAATCCTCTGAATGATGCACACTGATAAAACAGCACATTCTAAGTGCATAAGGATGGTTTAAAACAACTCCAAGAAAATGATCAGTCATGGAAATCAATCTCCCTGAAACAGAAGTGGAAACACAAGGAGTAC
This sequence comes from Heterocephalus glaber, assembly GCF_000247695.1. The sequence continues at coordinate 1,844,294 of NW_004624855.1, read as the reverse complement.
AGAAAGGGTGGCTCAGCTGGGTAACAGACAATATAATAAAATAATGGTGGGGTGATACAATAAAATAATTTTAATAAGATACACTACTATTAAAATGTAAAAGTACATCAAGTCATACTGGAAAATATAACTACACTCCTGACAGCCACCAGGAGGGATGCCACTTTGGTGAGGAGGACATTTGGCATGCTGACAACTGCCCCTTTCTCAGATCCCCAGGGTGCTTCCTCGGGCTCATCCTACTGAGCATGTTTGCCTTGAATTGTGCTTCCTGGTGAAATGGTATACAAGGTGTGTTGTTCATACTGTGGCCAAAATAACTATGTAGCCAAGCTAGAGTTCCTTCCACTTTTTAGCATTGTGAAATGATTTTTCTACATGAATAGAAAACAATGCAAGTGATCAAGTGGAGCAAACATGCAGAAATCAAAGTCAACCTGACTCATACTCATAATGCTTTTGGTCTCTTTGGTGCACACAGGGTCAGGAACTGGAAGTAAGCATAATGACTTCCAGTTAAAGTGAGGTCATGCAGTTTTTCCTCCTTTCCCTTTGATTATTTCTATACCTTAGAAACAATATCATTGCTGAAAGTATTCCATGATATTGGACATGGTTTCATCAATACTCTTAGCATAAAGATTTCAGGACTGTTACATCACAGGGATTATTCCTCTTGCCTATTGGACAAATGCCCATTTTGCTTCCATATGCTCACTCCTACCACAGGTTCAATTTCTCTGGATAGGATCAAACAAGAGTGGGACAAATTCTACTCACTAGGAATAAACTGAGGAGAGGCGGTTGTTTAGGTGTTTCCTCTTTTTGGACTCATGAAAATGAATAAGCTGGTTTATAGAAATAATAATTTGGCTGCTTCTTAAAGCTATTCTATTTTTAAAAACTTGATAGCATATTCCCACTTGAGCCTTGGAAGAATCTTTCCTGGTTTTTTTCATCGTTACAAGATATATTTTCTAAGATATTTAAATGCAGGCAAAGAAGTAAACAAAACTTGAGCCACTACGCAGAGGAATCTGAACTTGGAATTCTACTGAGACACATATATTTCTGACCTTATCATGCTCTACATGTCTTGTGGCTGCTGTAGTTTTTAACTCTAGCACACTCCTCCCTACCCACCACCACAGACATCTCAGGATGAAGATGTAGAGATGTTTTGCAGCGTGCATGAGACCTGGGTTTAGCTTCTAGATCTATCTCTGGAAACTGGGCCAACTCACCTTTTGTTTCTTCCCGACTAAAATGGTGACAGAAAATAATGTTGTAGAGAGGACTAGTTGAGATAACAGATGTACTAGCATTTTATAAATCATTAAAGTCTATGAAAAATTAGTCATTATGTAAGGGCCAAAATTTCAACAGTTATTACCCAAAGAAGAAGGATACAATTGCCCCACATTTGAGAATGCCCATCTACTCACTGGCTCCAGCCTAACTCTGAGGATCCCTGTGCTTCTCCCCAGGCTGCAACCGAGCTCTTCCTATCATCCTGTAAGCTGTTCCTCACTCCCTCCTCCTCCATAGGATTTGTGTTGGAGTCTGTGGAGCATCGTTGATCATCTTGGCCACTTGTGGTATACACTGATGCAACTCATAACAGCTTTATTTTACTTCTGGAAGAAGAAGATTCCAGGAACTATGATCTCAAAAGCAGAGATTTGTTTTATTGTAATTCCATTATGTGGCATAATTAGCATCTCAGTAATTGTGAATAAATAACTCCTTGAAAAAAATGAAAGAATCAATAAGTGGATCAATGGAAAAAATTAGAATAAAAACCAAAGGGAGAACTTCCTTTCTCAGGCTTCTGCAGATGAGAGGTACTTATTGATCTAGGCTGACTCTTTAGGCTCCTTGTTCATATATTGATCAGGTGTGAATATGGTTGTCATCATCTTGACAGACAGTTACATGGGGCCTGGGCTGCAGGACAAGGTTTCAAACCACTGAAGTCTGGGATTCGAACTCCGAATAGTTTTTGGGAGAGCAAAATTTTAGTTTGGAGAATGAGAGGTATTATGATAAAAGGATAAAGAGGGAAAATTTGAAAACAGAATAATACCAGGCTTAGCCATTTTGAGGGTGAACTTGAGCAGAACCAAGTGCAAGGGACAAAGATGGGAAAAGCAAGAGGAGTTCAAGGATCTGTATCACTGACCCAGGTGGTATAGTGAGGGAGAGACCAGCCTGGTGGCCGGACTGTCTGATACTTCGGGGCTGGAACCTCTGGCTCCATTTTGGAAAGAATGAGTTTGGGAAAAAGGACCCAGCCACTAGGGATTGGAAAAGAAATTTGTTACCATGGGAACTGGAGAGTGGGAAGGTTGTGGTCACAGGACAACTAGGGACAGGCCAGGGCCTCAGCAAGCTCCTCAGGAGCAAGTTTCTCAGCACTGCTGTTGGGGCTGCCATGTAGCTCCTCAGCTTCCCTTGCCCCAAGGCCTAGAGCATCCCATAGTCTGAAGCAGGTCTAAACTTTGAAGTGGGAAAAAGCCCACATGGCAGTGAAAAAGGGATGGGGGTGGGGGGGGAGTATCACCTTTATAAGAAGCAGAGAAGCAATTCCATACATGTCTTATTTCCTTAGAAAAAGTATTAAGCAAATGTGCAATGTGCAACATGTCTCACACAATTTCTAAATTGTGCCACTAAAGTTTAAATTGACTCCACCCATTTTTCCCATTTTTTATTGTTATACCTCCACCCAGCTGTATTTATAGAACATCTTTTACATGCATGGTATAGACAAGAGACATAAGTACCAACTATCTGTTTTCCTCTTATATTATAAAGAAATATTAATGCTTAAAAATTATAAGAATTACCAAACTTTTAAAATAAAAGGAAGAAAACTGCCCTATAATATCACCATATTAACCTGATAAATTATCTTTATTCTGGACTTCTGTGTGCATACATTTTTAGTTATTTTCTTAAGTGTAATTTTGTGTGGTTTGTTCTTCTGTGACTATATTGCCTTTAGAAATGATTCTTATTTTTCAGGCATTTAATTTTGGGTTGCTTAAGCCATGAGAAATTGGATTTCAACATTTAAAGGAGATTCATTACAATGAAGAGTAAATGGTATTATTTCGTTTCAAGCAGTATTTCATTATACTACCATAACAACTAAAGCAAATCCTCTCTTGCACTAATTTAAGTATTGAATGAAGATGAAATTAGAAAAGTAAACTGCCATTCTCAGGGGTCCTAGACTTCTACAGTCAGCTATTGATAAACCTGATGGCATCTACTTCTTAACTGGTGATCCTTTACCTCAAAGAGCTTTGAGGTTCTTCTAATGGGACTTTGACCAATGGAAATCTCCAATGTTGCAGCACAACACATGGTATAGAAAGATATTTAAAGAAAAGAGAGCTAATGGTGTTTTACATATGCACTGAAAAAGTTAATAACATGATAATCTTTGGCAATGTAATTTTTTCTTTCTGCGATGATCAGTCACCTTATGTGACTTATCTCAATAACCAGTAATTATTAAAAATTACCATCAGGGCCGGGGATTTAGCTCAGTGGTTCCAGCGCCTGCCTCGCAAGTGCAAGGTCCTGAGTTTGATCTCTGGTACCCCCCCCCAAAAAACTACCAACAAACCAGCTTTAAGAAGCTTCACTGTGGTCCTGCTAATGCAGTGCTCAACTCATGTTGCTTTCTCTGCACAATGTGAGAACATGAAACCAGGTTGTGCTAGTGTTTCAGAGGTGTGACTTTAAGAAGAGAAGTGTAACAACAGGACTCTTGAATAAGCTGTCATTTCATTGAATTCATTTATGAGGAAAATAGCACCGATGCCTTCAGTAAGTTATTTCTTGTTATATGTATCACTTTAAAAAGTCATGTTTAATGAACAGGCTTAATAATTATTTTTTTCCTGAGTAGTGAAAAAAAGTATTATTAAATAGCAATAGTGTTGATTTTAATTTGAGTGATCATGGAGGAAACAGGTTTCATAATTGTCTGTTTCGGGGAAGCCCAATACAAAACAAGTAAGTCTCTCAGCAACATGGCAGCAAAATGACAAGTGTCTGCTTTTACTGGGCAGCATATTTTCCAGCAAGATTTTGTAATGAATAAGGGTGAATCTATTTGGGCAGCATTTGATAAGACAATTCGAAATGTTCACCTTTCATGGCACTTTAAATTTGGAGAACAGCCAGAAGTTGCATGCAGATCTGGTAAATGAGGTGCACAAGGACACACCATAGTATTTTTACAAGTCTGCCTTTCTGTTGAGTGACATTCGGCAGCAGCACTCACCATACTTTTTGTCACCCTCATAAAGACACTCACAAAGATTTCCAGAACTGCTTCAGAAAGTGGCAAGAATGATGGGATAAGTATGTTCAAAGCAAGTGGAATATTTTTAAAAATTTAAACATTTACAGTATTCTTTGATCACCCCTCATATCTATTTAGGTTTGTTCATGCTGACCAATCTTCATAGATGTGGGAGCAGTCAATGCAGAATTGCTGAATTTGGTTCATCATATGTTAACAACACAGTACATCAAAACCACTGAATCTTTTGGTTTCCTGGGATTCTGCTTTGCTAAGAATTCAGTCATGCAGACATAAAGTGAAATTAAGAGTTAAGGTCTTATCCCTACATGGGATAAGATGGCACAGAATTTTACAAATAAGTTGTAACAAGGCAATTTCCTGGTTTTGACCTTGTTCTCTAGTTATATAAGAGGTAACCACTGGAGGAGAGTGGGTACGAGGTTGTGGGGACCTTCCTGTGTTATTCTTCACAACTTGTCTATTTACTTTGATTTGAGAATAAAAAGCAAAACATAAATAAAATCAAGAGGACCTATGATATTTCTTGGGAGACCTAAGTTAGCAGAAGTTTGGAAGACCTGTGGGTTCAAAGTGGAGGGGGATTTGGCTTCTAGAAGACTGTGTATGAATCTGGAGCTCCCGACACCTTAGCTGAAGCCCCTGGCCTGGGCCTCTTGGAGCTACTTATATTTCCCTCACTTGCAGCCGGAGAGTGACTCAGGGACAGGAGTATGGAGGACAACACAGGAAACATGACTGTGATCACAGCCCTGAAACTCTAAGGATGCCCATCCCTGCTGCCAGTGGGGTCCTCACACAGCTGCTAAGAGAATGAAGAGCCTTGTGGCAGGAAGGCAGGAGAAGGGCTCAGAAACCTGTGGCATGTGACCTCAACTGAAAGACAGGAAGCTCAGTGTGGGTTAAGGTGGTGTGAGTGCCACCCCTTACCCCCAGCTGTGCAGACAGAGTGCTCTGGGTGAGGGGAGAACCGAGCACAGGCCAGGTCTCACATCTACCCTTGCCGAGTCTTGTGGTCTTGGGCCACAATTGGTTCACTGACACTAGTACGTCCTCCTCATGCCAACATGAGCCCAGCACCAGCTTAGTTGAGCCCTTCTGCTGGTGCCCACTGCAAGTTCCCATGTATACCATTCTTCTGGGGGGCCATCCTGCATCTCCTCAACCTTCCATTCCTTTTTAGCCATCTATCTGCAGCACAGCCTAGAGCAGGCACCTGGTGAATACTGGTCAAACTGAGCTGAATGGAGAGATGCTCTCACACTGCCACTGTTAGAAGGGATGCTGAGTGCGAGATGCCTCCTGTCCACCCAGTGCCCTGCACTCCAAGAAAATTGCACTCATAGCCAGATGCAGGTAAGCAACAAACATCTACTTTCAAGGCTGGAAGCAGAAAGCATAAACATTTATAATGCTATCAATTCTAGAACACACGACACAGACCCTTCTGTTTTGGAACCACAGACTGAGGGAGGAAGTACACATTGGCAGTGAAGAACCTGAGGAAGCCTTTGCCTTTCCATGATGTGAAGAAGAAGGGAAGAGAGGAGGGTGGTCATGGGCACCTTGGGAACATCTGTATGGTAATGTTCAGCCCTTGCCTTCAATTCCTATCTCTCCTTAATTACCTCCTATCAGCCTATTTATAGGGGCATCTCCATTTCTCATCCAAAATAATACACTGAGATTTCTCTGAGTGGTGATAAACAGATAGAAATCTTTACTAAAATGCAGACATACATACTCAGAAGGAAAGGCACTGAGCTTATCTTTCAAGCTTCTCCTACTTATCTACTAAGGCTGATTATTTGACTTCTTGGAAGGTCTGAAAGGCCCAGAATGAAGGCATATGGTGAAGGACTGGGGTGGATTAAGCATGATTAGATCCAGCTGTGTGGACCCCCCCAGACAAGACGTCCAGGCCTGACAGTTAGGACAGGCAGGTGTGATGAGAAGTTTATGAGGGTATCACTAGAGGTACGTGGTCTTATAAAAAAGGATATATGCTTATCTTTTATATGTTCCTGCATAATTTACAAAAGATGAGTCCTCCTGGTGTGCTTGGAAAGTTTCTGCTTATGTGCAGGGTAAGATAATTTTTAATTTTAATCACCATTTGTGGATGATCCCATTCTTACAGCACCTTGAAGAATCCAGAGCAAACAGAATGGAGGCTTTCAACACAATTCTCTGTCCTCTTTTCTTTCCCACACTCATGAATAAGGATGTCACATCAATCAATTTGAAACTACCTTGAAGAAAGCAGGATTTTAGTTACAATTAGAAGGAATTCAGTAAAGAGAAAAATCACCTAAAGTGATTTAACTTTTTTCTAAAGATGAGTAGCAGGCAATGTCAAAAGAGGACGTGGGCAAGGGAGCAGGTAGCCTGAGTAAAAGCTTTGCCAAATAATGATCTCACCAATCAGAATTGATGCCTGGCATGCTGCTGCTGCTGCTGCTGCAGGCAGCTGCACAGTTAACAAACAACCATTATCTAGGAGTCTTTGTATTCATCACCTTTTCGGCTTTGGGACAAAATACCTGTAACCTACAATTTAAAGGACGGGTTTATTTGGTTCATTGTTTCCCATGGGTTCAGTCCAAAGTTGGCTGGTTCCAAGGTGGAAATGGCATGATGAAAAGGCCTGGGCAGAGAACACCTGCTCATCCCAATGGCACCCAGGAAACAGAGAGAAGGGAAAAGCAAGGACAAGACTATGCCCTTTCAGGTCACACCCTCAGGGACCCCCTCCAACCAGGCTCCACCTCCTAAAAGGACATTCAGCATATTCAGCACACCATTCCATGCATGAATCCATGAATTCCAATCCCCATGATCCAATCACCTTCCAAACACATGAGACTGGGGGGCCATTTGAGACCTAAATGATAACAGTCTTCAATGATATATTTTTAATGATAGATTGAAACTCTTTTGAACTTTCTTCACATTCTTTGCTTTTCTACACACTCAGATCTAATAAAAAAATTAATTCCTTGTTCTGGAATATTCTATGAGGAGGAAGAAAACTGAGCCATAATCAAAGGTTAGTAGTTAACAGCTAAATATCAACAGAGAAAAGTATGGCTAAAGATTTTCTGAAGTGTTAATGCTGTCACTTAATTGATCACTTGGATAATATCTTTGAAAGCATGCTCATGAATTTACTGATGGTTCTTCAAAATACCCTAAAAGAAGAATCAAATATTTATCAGTAAAATTGACTTATAAGAACATTGGTCTTCTAACACAGAATGTAAAGACATTTTATATACAGATTAAAGAAACTCCTCATATGCCTATCTGTATCATGATGCTTACCTAGCATCTGATACAGGGTCAGTACCCAACAATACTTGTTGAAATTAACTGCAAGGCTTAGTTAGATAAAAAAAGTTATGGGCCATCATCATGAACAGACTTGTGTTTAAGGGTCTCTCCTCCTATATTTGAGTCCTTTTATGAAATCTTGGGCTGAATAAGTTTGTCTTCTGCCATCTTAAAGTTACAAGAGAGCTACAAGGAATGGTCCTCATAGACAGTGTCAGAGCTGGGGTGAGTCTTAGATTGGGTTAATAAGGCAGGGAACCCCTAGTTAGTAATAAAGTGATGAATACGGGAATGATAGACAGTGGCCCTACACAAGCAACTTATTATTCATTTGTCTAAATATATTCATTTTTCATTCTGGGAGAAGATGCTTTCCATTTCAAAGAATTTGTTACTGATCCATCTTTGCAGGGCTGACAAATTACCAAGAGCAAGATGAAACTAGGATAGAAAGCTCTTTGTAATAAATTCCCATAAAAATCATACTGGAATTCAATTGCATAGCATAGTGCATTAAAGACCTGGTGGTTGCCCTGGGGAAGCTTGCTTTCTTCTTGAGAATTAAACATGCCATTTTAATATTTGAACAAAGGCCTGAATAAACTCTGCCTTCAAAAAGATGAGACACTACCTCTGACATGAGCTTAGCACAAGCATCATGGCCATATTTTAAGGTATCCTGAATTCCCCAATGAATGTTAGAGCAGCAACACTTTATTATATACATTACTAAAATGGGAAGCTGTGATGGTCAGGGAGTGTCTGGCTAGTCTTCAGCCATGGCCCACTTTGGAGTCCAAAGTTTCATCTTTGGATTACTATGCCTCTTAGTTTGGTCACTAGAGTCATACAATCCTTCCCACGAGAGGCTGTATGAATATTTCATGCTCATTAGATTGCTTCAAGACAAGCCTCCTGAGCCCATGATGGATGTGAACTTGGTGCTCAATCATTGTTCTTGATATTCTGGCAGGAAGGAGTCACAGAACATACAGTCATCAGAACAGGTGTACAAAGTGAGTATCTTGAATTTGATGAACTTCATTCAGGACAAAGCAGTCTTGGAGCTGAAAAGTAAGGCAGGAGAGATGTGGATAGCAAGTACTGATATGGCATGTGCATATAATGTTCTCCTTGGGGAGTTTTTCTGAAAAGCTGAGTTGGGTTTTTTTTGGTACCGGGGATCGAACTTGGCTGAGTTGGTTTTAAATGTGATATTTAACTGAATGCTGCCAAATTGTGCTGCCTCTCCAGGGCATTAGAAAATCCATTAATAATGTGTTTGTTGTTGTCAGAATGTCTATTCTCAAGCTCAGGCCATATGAAGAGCTACCCCCTCCCCAAGAGAGTGATGACAGGCTAGGGGAGGTAGAGGAGAGGGTTGATGGATATGTGCTGCCTTGTTGACAAGAGCTGAGGACAAGTAGGGTGACGGATCAGTAAGATTTTCCATTAAACCGAGAAAAACACAACTTGCCCCTAACATCACCTCTGATGGCTTCCTAGACCAGCTGCTTCCCCAACGCCCTACTGAGGAACAAATTGCTTTCCTAGCAGGACATTTGGACACTCCTGCATTAATAGATATGGATCCCAGCATGCCAAGTCAAGCGAGAAGGCAATTTAATATGAGCAACACTGTCATCTCAATTTAGGACAACAGCTAGGATGCCCTACAGGGCACTGCAACAGTTTCTGGATGTACACCACATACGGCATTCTCACTGTCTTAAGGCTATGGAAAGCTGGTATTTCTAGTAAACAGTCAGACCAAGGATAATAGAAAATGCAATGCACAGATGACAGCACCATTGTCCTATAACATCAGTTTTAATTCCTGTGGCTTTTACTACTATAGAAAACTGAAGCCAAGTTGAGAACACCTGCCTTCTCCCCCACTCCTACCACATGAACCCAGACAAAGCCCACTGATGCCTCAAATAGAAAGGAAGAGGTAACACTAGATGACAGATGGTGTACAGTATTCAAGTCTGAGGATATTTTAATGTACAAGGTAACTTCATGTTTGAATTCTCTGATTTACTTATCTGCCTTTGGTGCTAAGCAAAACAAAAACAAATGGAAGCCCTACTAATTTGCATTTTTAACATGTATATAAAAAACCTTTTCCTTTTTAAAAAAAATTTAAATGCATCATATATTGGTACATACTTTAATAATAGTTTCTCCATAATAAGGACAAGACTAAATCCAATATATACAATATTCTAAGATAGTTTAGGCTAAGATAATCTTTGGACAAAGGTTCTCATGATAAATTAGCTGTATGAATGACTTTCAAAATCTAGAGATAACTAAATTTTTATGAAATATAAATTTTTTAGTAATATCCATTGATATATCATTTTGAGTCAATATGTTTTCTTACTAATAATATTGGGAGGGATTCATATATAAATGAGAAGTCATATGTAACAAAAATAAAAATATATCTTCTTTTAGACAGAATGTCTCTAGAGAGAGAGGCAGAAAAAAATGACACCTAGATTCACACTTAGGTTTGCTGACAGATGATGGTGAGTCACATCAATTGCAGTAATTTCTATGGTATCACTTTGTAACAGACACATCACCAAATAACTCCATTGGTCATTACCATGAAAGCTTCACCTTGGAATTTTCTGTGGAACAGGACACAAGGTCATTATTGTTAAATTAAAAATGTGCCTATTGGTAACTTTTATTGGATGGTGGAAAGGATCTTTCCCCAGTTTCACATGTCTTCAATGGGGTGACATTTTTAAAAGTAATTTCACAGGGATAAATATTTATCTTAAAACATGTTTTCCTCTTTTCTTCCTTCTTACTGTTCTCTTTTTGAAAACACTTGTGCACATGCAGGAGCTTGCCCCTTCACAAAATACCCTTTGAGAAAAATCCCTCAAAATGAACAGTGCATGTGATGACAAAGGACCCTCTCAGGAAAGTGAGATTAGGGAGCTGTGCTCCCATATTTGGGAATTGGGTTGAAGGAGGGACTTGAATAAAATTCAGTTCATAGATTAAAAAATAAATGATTTTTATCTGGGAAATTTTCATTAATTTTAAGGATTAGATTTTTTTTTAAAAAAACCTTATTTCCATTATTGCCTATTAGGGAAAAAGGAAAAAGAGAATAGCACTTTCTTGTGCGTACCTCTATCACAGAATTTGTGGAAACATGCTGGAATTATCCAGGAGCCAGTGAATTCCCAGAGAGGGACCCAGCGGGTTCCTAGAAAGAGACCCAGTCTTGTGTTTCCAGCACCTTAATAATGTCAGACACAGCAGAAGCTCCATCCCTAAGGGACAGAAGTGTTGTAAACTAATTGTTTCCAAATAGAAAAAAAGTTTTGTGTCCCCCTAGAAAGGTACTTCAAAACTGTTTACAGACTTTGTAGTAGTGAAAGCCAAAATTAGCTGGAATTCCACAAGGAATATGATCCTCAGAACTGAATTTTCTTAAACAACCAAAGCCTCATCTACTTGCACAGGATATAATCCTCATCAAATACTAAACAAAGAATGCATGGCTTTGAGGAGGCGATGAAATATCTCTTCAAAGGAGCTTTGAAGATTAAAAGTTTGTAAAATTATACTTTCACCTGTTATCAGCATACAAAATAATAAGAGTTTTCCTCTTGGATTGAAATGTCCATCTGCTTCCTTTCCAGATGAGTGGGCCTGAGCAGGACAGAGCCTGTCAGAGGGGAGGGGCTGGTGGTTGTTATCTTTAATCCTTTTGATGTGGGGGATCACAGGAAGCTTGATGGGAAATTCTAAAGTCAGCTTTTTAAAAAACACATTTCAAAACATCAAATGTGTTTGGTTTTTACGTCTATTCAGACCATATAAATGTTATTTTAGTCCCTAAATATGAAAATAAGATTTTGGAGACATAACATTCATTTATTTTCCGTGTGTGTGTGTGTGTGTGTGCAGGGTTTAGGGTTTTGTGTGAAGTAGACAAGGGAAGATCATAGGGATATATAGTATAAGGTCATTAGTTACAGAACAGGATTCTATGCAGAGTTGCAAGCCTGAATAGGCGTGTGGCCTGTGCTTCTTTGGCCTGTTTGAAGGTTCATCACTCATAACCCTGTGTTCTGAGAGCCTCACCTGTCAACAAGTGGGCTTTCTTGAGCACATCTCTGTGCACCTCATCTCTCACTTCCTGTCTTACTCTGTAATTCCTGCAAGTCAAGGGTCAACAGCCCAGGGTGGCTGGAGGCAGACCTGAGTGGCTGGTCTCCTTTCCATAGCCAGTTCTAGTGTGACAAGTCAATGATCCCAAAATTCCACAGTTGTTTCCCCTCATCCCAAAAGACTACTAGAAGAGAATCAAATTAAAGCTAATGTCAAGGGCAGCATGGGACTCCAGAGTGCAGGCTGATATAAGGATATATCAGGCAGCCAGGGACAGGGTGGCAAGCCCCTCTTGCTGGCCTGTGACTTTGGGTCAAACAGCACATTTTTAGCTCATTTTGATGAGTTATTTCCTTATTCAAATTCCTCTTAAGCAAATATAATCACGCAAAAAATTCTCTTCTATGACAAGGAGAAAGTGAAAGGGAACCCTACCATAGTTCATTACTGTCACCTTTAAGGATTAGAAAATCTGCCCCCTTCTACAGCAATGGTGCTTTCATAACTGCAGAACTGGGCTCATCCTCCTCAGTGACCAGGACACAGACATGTCAGCAAGATGACTGGAAGAGAAAAACCCAGTCCTAGAACCACCCTATCACTCAACCCAATTAATGACTGAGGGCTTGAGAAGTCCCAAGCTCCGTGTGAAGTGCTGTTGAACCGCTTTCCTGAAATTCATCCTTGTGGCACTGTTACTATTACCATTGCTCTTCCTATTTTATAGATGGGGTCAATGAGTCAAATGACTTGCTCAAGTCCACACAGATAGAAAATAGCATAGTTGATAACTAAAGTTGATTAAATATCAACTTTATGTTTTTTTATTTTTTGTAATGCACAGTGCCACCAAACCAAGAAAATCAATGAAACTAGCAATTGTTTCAGTAAATATTAACTTAAGGCTCCTGCAATGGGAACTTAATTCTCTACCAGTTTTATGGGTTTGTGAAATTTTATTTATTTTCCAGCTCATATCTTTCTAAAAAGGATTTGAAAAAGCCAAGTTACCTACCATTATAAAAGTAAACAGCAAATGAAATCAGAGTATAGGAAAAATCAATCGGATAGTAAAATGAGACCACATATAAAGATTGCACCCAGAAATCCTACCCTGCTACTGATTTGTGTTTGAGACTTCCAGCTACCAAAGCAAAAGAAGAAAAATGGCAAATTATATTTACATTATTCATCAGCTAAAACCATTCTTACAGGACTCTTTGAATATTTCCCAGGTACCTGGCTTTGTGGTAGGTGCTGGAAGAAAAGCCCAGTGTACACTAAATATTCAGGGACTCTTTCTGCCAAGGACTAGATTGGCCTATTCTTACTGTGTCTCCATACTAGGTGCAATCATGTGCCCATAAACACACCACTCACTCAGAAGCATAGCTGTTCCTGGTGCTAAATCCTTAGGGAAGTTTCTATTCAGATTATCAAAAGGTGACACAATTGTACCAAGTTGCCAAGTGCTTCTGAGGCAGAATTATTTGCCAAAGTGGTCCCATTTTCCACCCTTCCCTTAGAAATTCCTCCCATCAAGAAGGAGGGTCTTTACCCTCACTCGTGGTATGTGTACCAGCCTTGTGATTTGCTCCACCCAAGTTGATGGGATTAAAGTGACTATATGTGGTTTAGAGGCCTTACACCCTTCCACTCTCCTGGGGACCTGTCTCCACCATGAGTACAAGCCTGGCTTGCAGGAAGAGGAATCACCTGGGGCAGATGGGAGCTGACCCACCATCTCAGTCACATCTCACTGACTCACCACTGACTGACAACAGCCAATGAGGAAGCCTCTTAAGACCAGAGGCAGAATTGCCCAGCTGAACTGGGACCAATTATTTTTTTTTTGTATTCCATTGAAGATCTGTGGTTGAGTTACATAGAATTATTGTGGTGATGGATAATGAATGCAACATACAGTAATACAACATCAAAGTCAGATGAACATCCAACTGTTTGGGGTATGAGAGCACAGTGGGGAGCACAGGAAGCAGCCTACTGGGGAGCTGAGCTCTGGATGAATTTGTGAAATGTCCTCAGGGATGGGCATTCTTTTAGTAATCCTTTATAAATACTGTGGGAGCCAGAATGATAGTCCCTCAAAAGTGTCTAATGCTCTTATCCCAGAATTTGAAAATAGGGTACAGATGTGGAAAGGGACTTTGAGAGTGATCCTAGGTTACTTGGGAAAACCTGATGTGACTCCACAGATCTTCAAAATTGCCTTTTCTATGGAGAGAAAAGGAGGTGACTATGGAAGAAGGGTTGGGGAGACAAACTGTTGCTGCCTGTGTCCATGAAGGAAGGGGTCACAAGTCACTGAATTTTTGTATAAGCTAGAAAAGGAAAGAAGACAGATTCTTCCTCAGAGCCTTGAGAATAGAGTACATCCCTACTGCTCTTTGATGTTAGCCCACTGAGCTGCACTAGACCTCTGGCCTACAGACCTGGACAGTGACAACTCAACTGCTTTATGCCTTCAAGTCTGTGAAAAATTTATAGCAGCAACAGAAAACGAGTACAAATACTACTTTTAAAAAATAGTGTTTTATTTAAAGTTGACAGGAGAATCAAAGGTTATATTCTCTATTAAAAACTTATCTTCCCAATATTCTATGTATTTAATTACAAATATACATATATATACATGTATGTATAACACACACATATAAGTGTATCTATACCTATTTTATCTACCTATCTACCTATCTATCTATCTATCACCAACTCTTGATCATTGAGTGGTGATGGAATAAAGGTTTGCAAATGAAAATTACATAAGAACAAAAGCCCTCCTGACTCACCACTCCATTCCCCAACAACTGGGCTTTGCAAGGAGGTCTAACAACTAAAACATTAGACTGCAAGGGAATAAACACTTAAAACTGTCAAACAGTTGGAAAGGGGGGCATGCTAAATACCTCTCACCGTAATACATGACGAATGGATTCATAAACAACTAAACTTTATTCATTTTTAGTGGCACTGGTAGAAGAGTAAATGTCCCCTTATCTGACATAATTTTAACAAAATAAGTTTGTGTTTTTTTTGTTACCACATATTACTTTAGGCATGCCTCAGTGAAATGTGAATCATTATCCAGATACAAACTATTATTACCAGTTTTAGATGCTGGTGATGTTGACATTATAATTATTACTACAGAATTCTGTCTTCTACTTAAGTATTAGTATGATTTAAGTCTAATCTTTTCCTCCTAAAATGCTTCTTTTATTTTATGTTGGAAGTTAGTGAGCAAACTGGATTCCTAGAGTATTCAAAAACTTCCTTTTAAGACTGACTTTCTGAATGATTCTGAATCTATACCAGACAGTATGGGACATTTCTAGTTTATTGTTTTTATAAACTCCACTGTACCATGAACTTCAGCAGGCACTGGGTTTATAAAAGAATTGGTCAGGGATTCAGTGCTGCCCTGTCTCCAGAGAAGTGCCTGGCAATGAGGCCCTGAGCTGAACAATCCTAGGTAGACAATAAAACCTGTGATGGCACCAGAAGGTAAAATAAACAGGAAAGCTGCATTCTCAAAGACTTACTAAATGAATTCCAGCCCTGAGAACCTCCCTAATTGTTCCCATTCTTCAAAACTTTGTATATGCTTTAGTCACATAGTTACTGAAATTTGAATTATCTGGATGAGTATCTAAAAGATTAAACCGAGGAGCAATAGAGATTAAATAAAGTGAATGAAATGGTTTGGAAAAGGAACAATGTGAAAATGTTACAGTGATATTGTCCCAGCTAAATAATGGATAGAAGATACATTTTCTTATAAAACCAGAGAAACCAAAATGATCAGAAAGTAACCAGAGGGAAGGTTTAATTTAGACTTTAAGGAAGCAGTAACTGGAAAATTAACAAATCTTTAATATTAAAATAAGAACAGAGAGGACTCTAACCTTGATTTGGTGTTTCCATATTTGGAATTTTTGAAGTTGTAATATTTAAAATATTATTACGTTCAATGCATTATACTGTAAGTGCTGTTGTGTTAATGTGCAACTGTATGCTTTACTTATTCATGTTGAAAATATTTTGTATCTCTTTGGCTATAGAATACCCTACAGGTATAATTAGCAAAAGAGCTATTTAAAGTAATTCTTGTTAAGCAACAAGATACCTTAGATAATGTTATTGATATATGCATCAAATATTTAATTATGTTGATGACCCAAATATATAACATACACAGTTCAATACAAAAAGATGAAATGAAAGACTGTGCCTGTAACCTCAAGCTCTCTGCATATACAACTGTAATCAGTGATTATACACTCAGAGTCATGTGCTGGACAGCAAGCTCCTTCCAACTTCCCTGTAAACATGCCACCACTGTGAGTATTCCATCATGGTTAGTTTCAGGTTACCAACATGAAGTTACTAAACAGAGTTGGAAAATGATGTGCATAATTGGCACCTGTGAACTCCTTCGCTCAGACTCCAGGACACACATATGCACATACATGAACATATTCAATAGATTTCAGGTGTTGACTGTGTTGTGCTTGGGTCTTGGATGATTGCATCTCTGCAAAATACCTAGGCTACAATAATGGGCAGAATGTCTCTTCAATACAGACAAACTAAATATATTAGGTGATCATTCCCTTTTGTCTTGTCCTGTGAATCCCTTCTTCTTTATCTGTCATTACTATTAGAAGTTCTGCTAACATCCTTAAATCAAATATAAATGCAACAGTATCTGCCACTGGAGAGGGGACCCTGCAGTGCAATTTCACATTATTCAATGCCCAGACATTTGCAAACATTTCTTAAGCACCAAGTATGATCTTGGAGCCAGAGTCTCTGTTCACATTTATGTGATTTATGCATTGCACAAATGATTCCACCTGCAGGACCAGGGGTCTTGGAAACAGGGTATTCCCTCCTCTGAAGTTCACCACCTGGAGATACTGTGCCCACAGGGGAAGGGTGCTTTTTAATTCACAGCAAGATGCCATCTACTGGCCACATTCTGTGGTCCCTGTATGCTTGCAGAGTGGGGGCTACAGGAAGTATCTTTTGGTGGGAGGAATATGATGCCATAAACTCACACAGCACATTGGAGTTCCATTCTTTTGGCTCCATTCCTATCGTGATACGAGTTTTTACCTTTATCTTTCAATATTCCTAGTTAGGTCAAGCTAGCGCTACTCATAAAATTCCTTGTTTTCCAGTCTATTTATGAGACCAGCTTCCACAGGGCTTGACTTTCTTTTCTCACTGCACCACTGAATCAGCTACTAGAAGAAGCCTTGGGTTTGGTTAGTGGCCTTGTAGAGAACACTGTTTCTCTAGGTCAGCTAACTCATTCCAAGGCCACTAGCCCTACAGCCCCCTTTAAGATCATACTGCTTTTAAACATTTTTCTCTGGATTCATCCCCAAAGATTTAGAATCAACTTGAATATATTCAAGTGAGACAGTGTTTCACTGTCAAACGTGAGACAGTGTTTTAGAGATCCTTTTATCCCTTAAAGTGCTTTACACCTACTAAAGGCTTAACACATATTTGTGGAATGGAAGAATTTACTTAGATATATATACAGAAAGTGACTTACAGGAATCCTCAGGGACAAGGATTGTTCATTTGTGACTTGACTTGGAAAATTCTGAAGCTGGATTTTATTCTAATTGCTTTCTCCAGTTTCCCTTTTTGTTTATTAACAAATGCTAGTAAACTTCCTGATAAAGATATCTCTCTGATATATATATATAAAAAGGCAAGAGTTTTATGGAGTTGAATGGTACTCACAGCTGTGAGAACATAATGTGGCCTCCTATCCATCCAGGAGGTACTGCCCCCCTTTCCAGGAAAGAAAAGTGGGTTCCCAGACCCTCCTGAAGAGGCAAGCATTCTTTCAGCCCAAATAGTACCCACCAGTATCTCAATGACAATGAGAAAAAGATGGGAACCTCCAGAGTTCCCAAGGAGTAGAGATCCTAGACATCCACAGCAGAGAAGCTGGGTCTCTTGCAAGGGGACACCAATTTGTGTACAAAATTTGTATACATTGTATAACACACAACTACTCCAGGACATCTGGTATAGTTGAAGTTTGGAAGATTTTAAGAACATTATATAAGAAATTATTGCAAGATATATTGGCTTGAGACTTCAGCAAGAAAGGTTTGAGGTTAGATGCTGAGTAACTTCTTGTCACTGCAGGTAATTAAGGCCTGCCTCAGGAGATGGTATAATTACCTCCTAAGGAGAAGTAACTGTCTAAAATGATTAGGTGAAGTCCTACCTAAATGATTAAGTGAAAGCAGGAGGTTGAAGATGATGATTCTTGGAAATTAAGCTAAAACTAAACAAAAAGCCAAATAAATAAGGCCTTCCTCACCCTGTGTGCCAAGGAATAAAGAGGTGAATTTTGCTTACCTTACCACCCTGACTTGTGAGGCAGAAACTCAGTTTGGCTTTATTTATTATTTTTATGTTCATGTGAATAGTCCCATTTGAGTCACTTCAACTGAGGAGTCCGCTATTTCAAACAGCTACTGGGTGTGAGCATGACATACACATGCACAGATTGCATTCCGGGTTTCTCTGCAGTAAATGCCTGTCTTCCTATTCAGATTAAATTTAGCATGTTTAAGGCAAGAGTCTGACCATCAATCCAATATCTGATCTAGGGAAACTGTTTAAGGTAGGTTCTTTAAAGAAAGTGTGAAGACAGGGATGGAGTGCTGATATTGGTTGTGCCCTCCCTCCACTGCCTGTCCTGGTGCATGGTAAGCACCATATTCAGAGCACAATAAGGTGAGTCACTGGTTGTTGATGTGCCCTGGGGATATCCACTCAGGCAAGCATCAGAGCCTTGGTGCTGACAGAGATCTCACTGTACAACTGGGGAAACTGAGGCTCAGGAGAGATTAAGCGGTTTACTTACAACCCCACAGCATAGGGATAGAGAGCTGAATTCTTTTTAAATTCACATTGTTTCAGTTTCAAATAGTAAATCATATATCCACAATGGGGCTAAATATGATCTCCTTATATAATGAAGGCGCTCAGTTTAAGTGAGGTTGCATTGAACCAGTCTGTCCTACCTTGAAATTATTTTTTGCAAAATAGGCAAAAATAATGTTTTCCATATCAAAAAAACAATTATACAACATTACTGTTACAAATGATTTTTACCTCTAGGTAGGAATCTCTGCATGGATTAAATACTCTTTTATATATTTGTCACATTTGGGACCTGAGCATTTAATTGCTTACATTTTGATGATAAAGGAAAAGATTATTTGATAATAATTAATGTCAATCCCTATGGGACCGGTTCCTTTCACATAGAATATAAACAAAATAATACAGGAATATTAACTTGCTCTTTAGAGCAGTGAAACTTATTAAACATGTTATAAAAACAAAAGAGCAGCAAAAGCATTTTATGTAAGAAGCATTTGTAAAAATCTTAATTCATCCCACACAGCCTTGACATTTTAGCCTGCATTTTTATTGGGATTTGACTGTATTTGTGAGTTTCTTGTCATCACTTAAGTCAGCACTTCCCCATTTGCTCCTCAAGTGTGGATGGAGAGTGGGGGGAAAAGAAAGTGAAGTTTGCCTTAAAAGCCTGGATCTCACAGTGCAAAGGGAAGGTGTAAATTTAGAGATTTTTTTGAAGATTTATGTGTTTGGTTTAATGTCAAAGTATCATTTTCCACCAAGACCTGCCTCAGAGTGTCTAGGGAAATGTAATTTCTTATTCTGAGATGTTGTGTATCATCTTTCATAGCAAGAATGCTGCTTCAAAACTCCTATCCTTAAAAATACCATCTTTTCTCTTTTCTTAACTCTCTTGCAGACAGCAGGGATTGGAGCAGCCTCTTTGTATCTATAGTAAAGGCCTCTAATCTTCTCACTTCTTCTAAGAGAAAAGAGTAGCATGCTCTCTTCTTCAGAGTGCTGACCACCCCTTGGATGACTTCACACTTACCTTTTTGATGACCACTCTCAAATCTCTACCATGATCCTAGTACATAAATTTGTTTCACATTTCCAACTATCTACAGGAGAATTTATTACTTCACACAGAAGGTAACACTCATTGCTAGCTGATACACTGTTTATCTAACCTGAATGTGAGTTCCTTATGTTCACTCCCTTGCCTGAGAAATTTCCCAGCCAGAGAAATTCTCTTGCAACCCCTTTGCAAGGTTGCCAGGAAGCAGACACACCCCTGTATTCTGATAATTCCTGGTGGAAGAAATAAATCCACTAGGGGAACTGAAAGGGTCCCAAGGAAGGCAGCCCTGTAACACTACCTTAAAGGAAGAAATGTGGGTGGAATTTTTTAAAAAAAGGTTTTAAAAGAATGGATGTTCCGTTTGTTTACCTTGGGTGGGGTGTGTTTGCGTGGACAGAACCATACACAGCCAGGTGTAGGGGGAATGTAGGTGTCAGGTATGGGGGAATGTTTGACTCTGGGGGCTCTGCATGTCCGTGTCTCTCCCTTGATCCCTGGTCGAATCATGTACCCATAAGTTGATCCCCAGTTGCTCTAGACAGCACGGCTGTCTGGAGAAACTCTGGACCAAGAGGAAGGGCATGCCCCTTCCTTGGTACCTAGATGAGATGGCTGGAGATCAGGTGGTCTGAGGAGCCTGTTGGTTTGCCCTGGTTAGTTCACCCTTATGCCAGTGGAAGCCCATTAAGGATGGATTGAGGAGAGGTTGACAGCTCAGTGCCCTTGGAGTAGAAATGGAGGGTCTCAAGCTGAACTTCAGTGCCAACAACATTGTTTTTAGGCCGGTGTGTGTGTGGGGTGTGTGTGTGTGTGTGTGTGTGTGTCTGTTACTCTGTTACTGGGGACTGAACCCAGGGCCTTCCCCCTGAGCTATATCTACAGCCCCCCCTTTTTTTAAATTTTGAGAAACAAGGTCTCACTAAGTTGCTAAGTTGCCCAAAGTGGGATCTAACTTATGATTCGTTTGCCTCAGTCTGCCAGAGTTCTGGGATTATAGGTATGTACTACCATGCCTGGCTCTAGGGTGAAGTTTTATAGATGGCCAGGATTAGGTCAGAGTAAAGACCTGAAGAGAACTACAGAGAAAGCCTCTAGGGAATGTAGAGACCATGGGGAAACAGGAAGACCAAGGCCAATGAGATCTTTGGTTGTGGAGTTTGGCCATGGACAGGAAATGAGAAACAAGTATTTACTGCCCCCGGAAGAGGGAGAGAAAGAGTGCCCTGCTGCAGGAGTTGTGTCAAGCTGTAGGAGGACAGGTAACCAGAAAGGGACCGAGAGGAATATGCAGGGCTGGCAAGCTCCCATGGGTGAGAGAGATTTTGACTCAGAGGGCACCTATGAGGGCCACACCTACTCAGTTTTCTGCCTGCACCATCTACAGTGGGCGCTTCTCCCTGTGAAAGAGATAGGGCGCCCTGGAAAGAATCATGTCTGCCTCGTCAACAAGTGAATGTATACACTGAGTATCAGACCTGCTGGGACCCTGTGGTCCCTTAACCAGGACCGGGAAATGCAGGAGCCTAGGAGCCAGAAGGACAGGTCTGTAAGAGAACAGCTTTGAAGCTGCTCTCCAAATTTTACGATGGATCCTCATTTTAGGGATTAGTGGAAAGGGTTTCTGTACACAATGAGAAATATAAACGGCACAACAGTGATTAAATGGAAGGTAAAGGTTTTATTTTGATAAAGTTGGGTAACTTTGCCCTCATACGCTACCCTTAAAAAGAACTGGTTCTAATTTAAAATTTTCACTGTGACATCTTTGTATTTGTGTGTGTGCAAAGTGTTTCTTACAGGAAAATTTGGCCTTGAGACTTGTAATTGTGCAAATGTCTAGGGAATTAATCGGGTTAAAATTAGAATTTATAAGTCTCAGTGTTTTCTCAGTGGACAAATCACCTTTCTACTGGTAAAATGGTAAGAAATTTATTTCTGGATCTAGTATGTGAAAGAAGTGTGTGTCTATTGGTATGTGTCTGCCTGTTGGTGTGTATTATGTGTCTGTGTATGGTATGTGTATATGGCATGAGCATGTGTGTGTGTGTTTGTGTGTCTATTGATATGTGCCTAGACTATAGGTGTGTTTGTTGGTGTGTGCCATGCATCTCTAGGGTGTACATGGTGTGTGCACATGTGTGTCTCTTGGTAGTACCTGGAGCAATTGTGTGTGATGTGTGTGTGTGTAGATGGCAAATGCATGTGTGTGTTCACACAAATATAGGAAACAGCTCCCTGCTCAGGGCGAAGTTTAAACCAGGGCTAGGTTCACTGAAGGGTGGGCCATGATTCCCAATACACTAATGGTAAGTGGTTTAGAGACATTTAATCTATTCAGGGCTGGGAAATGTTAATCTGTGTTTTTTACATATTTTTATTTTCAAAGGAAATTACTTTAGGGAAATATACCTTTGCTGAATAGAAACCAAGGGATGGGAGATGCCTCACTGTCAGGATCTGCTGCTCTGATGGCCTGGGAAGGTTCTTTGCTCCTGCCTCTCCCTGCAGTATGTCCACTGAGTGCTAAGATTCCTGAGCAGAGGAGGGTGCTGTACTGTGGGTGATCTACTGTGCACCCCTGCTACCTGCCATCATTCCTCAATACTGCTAAAGAGACTTTTACAAATACTATTTAGAAATCTTTCAGCTGAAGGACTTGTAAGTTTGAAACTCTCTTATGCAACTTTATCTTGATACCATGGTCAATGTTGAGGAAGCAAAAGGGAATATTTACTGTTTAAGATGTTTAAATATTAAGCATTTTTAGATTTAAAACTAAAAGGCATTAAATTGTGTGGTATAATAAAAATTAGTGAGTGTACACTGCATTATTATTATTGCAGATTTTCTATTAGACATACAGAAAGTGGCTGTGAATTTAATCTATTTCTAAATAATCTCTAAAATGAAAGAATGATATAAATCTTCCATATCCATAAGGTATTGTCTTAAATAAACTATTTCAAACTAAAATCCTTAAAATAATGCCTGAAAATCTAGTATGAGTATAAAAGATAAATTATAACTTTTTTATTTGAAAGGTTATTGAGAGGGTTATATATTAGCACAAGATAATATGGATTGAATGGTCTCAGTGATATCAGTGGGTCCCCTTTCCTTCCATTTTCCTTCACATTCATACAGAATACCTTTTCCACCCGACCATGATTCTGCCCTGGAAAATTTTTCCTGGTCTGTGGTCAGCACAGAGGACCCCAGATCTTTCCTCTCCTGAGCTCCTGATTATATACCTTGGCCTTCAGATCCCTCCAGTCACCTGCCTGGGACTCCCTGCTTGTGTTTTCTGCAGCTCTCTAGTTTACACTTTAACTCTGGGCAGAGAGTTTTCTGCCTGAAACATTTTTATCCCCAGTACAAGGCAAAATTTCTCCATCCTACAAGGCCCCAATGAAGCTCCCACGATTGACAGTTCCAACTTTTTCTCACTGTATAATACCTTATACAATAACATGTGTGTCAGCTACACTGGTGAATACTGAGAAAAAAAAAATGAGTAGAATGCAGCCCCTGTTCAACCTGCCAGCGAGCTCACAGATGAAGGGAGGGAAAATTGTTTGCAATGTGACAAGTGCTAACCTGAAGTACGGTATGTTTAAGATGATAGGGAAACTGGGTAGGAAGACCCTGACTGACTACTATAGTTTTCTGTGGGACATCATTCAGCATAATCATATGATGCTACATGGACATGTCATTTCATGTATGTGTCTTGTCTTCCCCCTCGATCATATATTTCTTGTGCACTTGATGTGGCCACAGTGTAAAGTGCCACATACATAGGAGACAGGCAGTTAACACATGTAGTATGCATAAATTACTTGCTGTTATATGTATTACTGATTTATTTTAAATATAAGGGAGAATACACTGATATCATTTCCCCTGGTGAATGCTTCTTAATAGAATAGCTTAGTTGCTGAAAACAGCATGATTTCTACTGATTGTGGGAGAGAATAAAAGCTAAACTCCTAGGACTTTTGTTAGAAATGCAAATCAGAAGCTGGTATTACTCTGAGTGCTATGTGAAATATCATATTCAATTTGTAAGCTAGGGAAGCTTTAATCTGTAGGATGTGTGGTTCTACATGGTTAAGCAGTGCATCTGTACTCGAAACAAGAACAAAATGATCAGCAGGTGAAAAAGTCAGTCGAACTAAAGAATTTTCTAGAATTGTGCCTGTGCTCTCAGTTTAATAGCAATACTGAATGCTAGCTTTATTTATCTGCACAAATTCAGAAGGTTATTGAAGCAACATCTCTTAACGTGAGGGGCAAATGCAATTTTATGGGTAAGGTTGCATATTGGAAGTCTAATTTTTCATGCCTGGGAATATAGAAAGTGAAAACCATGTATTGTTTTAAGAAAAATCACTGAGCAAATATTCAGTTCTGCTAGAAATAAAAACAACGGGTAACACCCTGCACAGATTTTTTTTTCTCTGCATGATAATACAAAACTCTGAGACTGCAAAGAAGTGAATGTTATTTGAGTGAGGATAAAAGGAGAAAGAGTAGGTATGGCAGAAACTGACATCTGTTCCCCAACATCCAAGTGCCCTTTCCTTCACTTCTCAGCCAGGCACACGCGATCCAGAATTCAGATGTTTCCCACTGTCTTTGGGGCTGGCTCCAGGGCCATGGAACTAATTTTTCTTGAATGGGATCTGAGTACAGTGTTGGTTGCCACTGTGAATCTGACCTTAAAATGAAGAGGAATCACCTCCTCTTTTTCCTCTTTGCTCTTGGTTGAAATGCTGGGCTACCTTGTACAGTATCACATGGATGAGATTAACTAGATTGTGGCACAGGGACACCATCCCAGCTTAAGAGTGTTAGGAGAGAAAGAAATAAACTTCTACCTACTTATGGCACTCCTGTTTTATTATTTTGTGTCTCAGTCACATACCATGAAACTACTGTCTGAATAATACACTAGAACATACTACAATTCAATCAGCTAGGTGGAACAAAAAGAATTTTTTTTATAGTTGGTTCCAGCAACAGTGGACATAAAAATATTATAGGATATAATCTGAAGGTGAAGTCCTTCTGAAGTACCTCTTGCTGGGTATGTTGGCACCAGCACTCTGGGAGGCTGGTGCAGGAGGATCAC
The DNA here is from genome assembly GCF_000247695.1 of Heterocephalus glaber. The sequence continues at coordinate 1,819,334 of NW_004624855.1, read as the reverse complement.
AAGTTCAAGCCCAGTCTGGCCAAGTTAATGACCCAGTGAGAAACTGTTCTCAAAATAAAAAATAAAAAAGAGGTTGGGGATGTAGCTTAATGCAATGCCCAGGGTTTAATCACCAGTACTACAAAGAAAAGAGGACCTCTTTTTTTGTGGTTATCTGACCAAGGTCCTTAGTGAATGAATTCCTTTGGTCAATATTAAAGGAAAGCAAGATATTTTGGGCTAGAGAAAAAGAAAGCCTCAGTTCAGTGGGCTTACACGAAAAGGAAATAGACTATGCCTCCTAATAAGCAGTCCAACATTTTAATGGTTTTAAAGTTGATTAACTCGGTCATTTAATCAAAAATAGAAGGATTAAGATCTTTCCAAATGAACCACAAGTAAGTGTCCCAGGATTAGCATGGCTGGCTTAGACTACTCACAACTTGCTCCTGATGTATGACTGGTATTGTTACCAATGGTCTGAGAATTCTTTTGCTCAATTTGGATGGAAATTGTAAATAAAATATAGGGTGCATGCATACATATGTGTGTGTGTGTGTGTGTGTGTGTGTGTGTGTGAGTTAACAGCTCTGAGCTTTGAATGCCAGCAGCTAACAGCTTCTCCTTTTAAGGACCTTCCTCCCAGCCTTCCTTGCAGCCAGAGCCAGCAGCTACTGGTAACCATCAGAACTCTTGCGGTGACTGGAGATGGTGGCTCCTAACAATTCTCTGTTGCTGTTGGTTATTCACTGGCTGTCTGCCACTCTCAGTGTTACCAACCCCAGCTTCTGGATACTTTCTTAACATTACTAGCTCAGTCTGCCCTACTTGAGATAGAAATCATGAGTAGGCAAAGGAGGTTTTATTTTATCTTATGCTGCAGCATAAGGAGGAACAGAGCATGAGTTGACCTATTAAGATTATGGAGGAAAAAAAAGATTATGGGAACATCATTCATAAAGAAGACAAGGTGTGCTCACTCAGGCACAGTGTCCTGGCAGCTAACTGGTGCAGGCTTTTTTACAGGTAGGGCAGGGGCTCCTTGTAGACTGGACTAAGGATAGCTGTAGAGGGACAGAGTTATCCAAAGAGGCTATAGGGTAGAATCATCTGGGATGAAACCATGACCAAATCTTGCCATAGGCAAAGCAAACATCTCCAGGAAAAACTGTGGGTTATCTGATGTAGTTGTGGTTGGCTGTTAGGTGTTTGGAGTAGCTGTGGAAGAAGAACTAAAAAGTATGTCTTGGAGAGGCTTGGGTCCTTCTCTTCAGTCTCAAGGTCACCTCCTCCAAAGGCAGATATTTAGAAACGAATGTTCTGTTAACAAGCAAAAGGGGTATATAGACATCAGAAGGGGAGCCAGGAGTTGCCTATAAAATATCTGTGGACAGAGACTCTTACAGTGACCTGAGAGAAACCTGCCTCAGCCTCAGGCTCTATCTGCAAGCAGTCCTGTTTGTACAGAAAAGGTAACTAGCCTTAAGAAATTTCCTTCTGGTTATTTTCTTAACATTCTTGGATAATTTGTGTCCTTGTCAGTGTCTGATTATATATCAATGATGTTTAAAATGATGCTCAGAATACTCAATGCATGCCCAATTTGTGTTTTATCTAAATCATGCTCATTGTGGAACATTAGTGCTTTGCTGAGATCTTATAAAAACAATCTTTGATTTCTTTAGAACTGCAAACTAAAAATATACACAGCGACAAAGCCTGTAAACACCAATTTTGAGACCTTTTAAAAACCTCTATTAACATTCACAATGTGAAGCAGTTTCCATCCAGCCCACTACAGGAAGTAGATTCCTGAGTCAATAGATTCAGTATAACAAAGATCTTATCTCTTTAATCCCATCTTTTTACTTCAACTTTTCTTATTGATTAAGCAGCTTCTACAATTTACAGTGATACAATACTGCTTATACAAAGGCCCAGCCATGTCTCCACATAAAAGAGTCTTTCAGAAGCTTGCTTTGATTTAGATTTCTTTCTATCCAAATAGCAACCATCTTCTGAGTCTAGCCTTTGCTATCTTCTCCCTGTTCACATGTAAAACCACTTACACAAGTGGTCTAAAGAAGGCTGAATAAACAACTGGGGATTTCACTTCTAGAAGGTATCCACTCCAAGAAATTTACTTTCTTTTTTTTTTTTTTGTATTAAATTCTTTTATTGGTACATTGTAGGTATACAACACAATTACATTTCTCATTGGGAATTGTACCTTTATATAATGCATCTTGGTTCTTATTTTTTCCCCATTCCTAGCCCTCCCTTCATGCCCTCCACCCTTCCCTATTTACAAAGACTTTATTTCCATTTAGAAATTTACTTTCTTTAAAGATTCTCTAAGTAGTATTTCATCTTATTTCTGCACAAGACTAACTTATAAGTTGATTGGACTCAGTTACTCTTCTTTTATTAATACCTTCAAATAGGCTTGCTTATATGAAGAACAACACTTCATGTTCTAAGAGAGAAATATGGAATTCAAAAACTCATATCTGGTAGTTTGTATAAGAATTCTTTAGGGATAGTGATGCTTGGTCAGTGAAGTGAGTCCTTCTGTGTAGGTAGCTGTAGGAGTAGTTAATGCAAGTCTTGTGGTTACAAACCTGTCAGTTTAACGTGTACTATAATACCTTGAAAAGAACCAGAAAAAAAAATCACTTGACCTTGAATCTCAGACAGTCTGTGAGCACAATAACTAACATGGCTTTGTGAAGAAGGCTGTACATCAGGAACAATACTATTTTTTCCAAAAGAGAGTGGCGGGCAGCATGGACTGGGGGAAGAAACACACAGTCTGTGCCTGCTTCGACAGCAGAGAGAAAGAAAATTGCTTTCTTTCTGGGAGTGCAGTAGCAAGCCCACTTGATGTGACTTCCCAGAGTGCACTGGTGAGGGTTGCTTCTCCCTGAAAAGCTAATTTGTTTTCACACTTACTCTGACTCTAGTCCAAGAGTAGGCATCTAGGTCAGGGCTTATGCATTTGGCCTGTGCCTTACTCACAGGCTTGTAGTTTTATTTGAGTTTTTCTTCTCTCTCTCTCTCTCTAAAAAAAAAATCATTAAGTAAAATGAATATAAACAAATTTGCTTCTTAGTGTCTATCACAACATACACTTTTGAATGAACAGGTGAGACAGAGGCCTATTCAGTAGGCTCAGATCTTTCTGCCAAGTGTACCTCTTGAGGCCTCCAAATCGTAGGGGAGTTCAGGGTTCAGAGGAGGCTGGGCAAGTCAGAGGTGCCTGGGTGACCCTTCAAGTTTCCATTCTTAGACCTCATCTATTCCCCTGCTGAAGAGCAAAAGACAGTCTTCAAAGAAGCAAATGGCAGAACTCCTGGCCCCAGTGAAATGCAAAATAGAGAGGAAGTTAGCTAGCTGACTGCAATCCCTGGGATCCTGGAACAGGATTTTTTAGATCTGTCACAGATCCCTGGAGACCAAAGCCAAGAGTTGCTACTTGTCTTTACTCAAGAAAAGCTCTGTTCCCTCCCAGGAGTTTGCTGATAACCTTTTCCAGTGGAATGTCTGACAAGCATGAGAAAGGCATGCAACTTTAGTACTGAATGCTCACTCTATTTGGTCCTCTCAGATTGTCTAAATTTCACTGAAATGGGTGTAACAGCAGTTACTCAGTGCTGACTTTGGTGTTCTTGTTTTGTGCATTGCTATTTTTTGTTTGTTTGTTTCACTAGATTTCTGTGCTATGTTCTGGGCAATAGACTACATTCTTACACTTAAAGAGAGCCAGACAATAATAATTATAAAAAAAAACCCCAAGAAAAATACACTGCAAGAATAGATTCCTAGATCATATGTGTGCAAAATAGTATTGGGAGATGTTTTCCTGTAATTTAGGAATACATAAAACTATTTAAAAAGCTGAGATTCATCTATTCGCATTTGGCTGCTCAATGCTTTCGGTGACATGTTTCATAGAACTTATTTTGAGAATGTAAATTAAATTTCCCAGCAGTCTTCACTCCCATTTTTTCTTAAATATGACATTCAATTAAATAGGAATGACAGGAGAGTTTGCTCTATGCAAATTACAAGCTTGAAAGAATGCCAAGCTGGGCCACCTGCATGCCTCACTCCTTCTGGGAACACTAGCCAGGTTTTATGGATTTGGTTTTCATGCCCTGGGTTTCTTCCAGTGAGAAGCATATTTTGTTCTCCCTGGTCTAACGCCAAAGAAGCACTGTCTGAGATGGCATGAAGTTCTAATTTAATTACTAGTCAGATTGTACTTATCTACCTACTTATTTATGATTTTCCAGCCCTTTAAAAAAATTTTAATTGACACATCATAATTGTATGTATTTATGATAGTTTGATAGATACATATATAATGATCAAATCAAAGTAATTAACATTTCCATTTCTTTAAACATTTATAATTTCTTTATGTTTGGAGCCTTCTTTCTTCCAGTTCTTTATAAAGTATATAACAAATTGTTATGAAGTATAGTTGTCCTAGTATGCTGTAGAACACTAGAACATTACTTTTATTTTTTAACATACGTTTTATATGTGTGTGTATCTGTATGTGAGAAGTTTAAGGAAAAAAGTAGCTTATAATCTCATAGTTCTTTATGTTATGAAAAAGTAAAAGTAATCTAAATGTTTAGAAACTTCAAACATTAGAGAAGGTCATAAAGTGAAAGTGAAAGCTTCCTCCCTCATCTTCATTTCTCTACCTAAAAGGCAACTGCTATTAATAGTTTCTTTTCAGAATATGTTTTATACTTTTCTGAGCATTGATACTATTTTTCTTGATCTTTTCACTTAGTTTTATATATGACAATTATTCCACATCAGGATACTTCATTGTACCCTGATTGACTTCATTGTATATATATGTCAAAAATACTTAACTATTAAAAGATTAATGAAAATTTGAATGCTGTTGAATTTTTATCTATTATAAAAGAGTGCTATAAAGAATATCCTTTACAAATATCTTGACAAACTTCAAAGCTTTTTGGTTCTGTCCATAGGTGTTTTGCTGGCAGGATTGCATTACTGTTACACACACAGGACCAGGGGTTAGGTTATTGTTACCCATGTTAGGAACTTTGGTCTGGAGAGATAATCCTGTGATGATGAGCCTGAGACACATAGGTAATAGCATAAAGTTGTGTTATTTAATTTAAATGAAATTTTAGCACTGGAATTAAAAAACCCAGATCTGGACATTAAATAGTTTTCAATTCTTTGGTGATAAAAGGGACAACTAGCTGTTGCTGTATTTGCAATCAGCTTGGACATGAAGGTGAATAGAGGTGATGCTACATTGATTCATCAAGTCAATGAATCCTAGACCAGCTGGGTGATCTGTCAGCCCAGCTAAGTGATGGGCTTTTCGGACTGTGGAGAAATCTCATGTTAAATGAAGTTTATTATTTGCAAGAAGGTATTTTTAATGAATTGAAAATATGCTTGTAACTTAAAGTGACGTTAATACTTTTTATCATTTATGGATGACAAAAAGTCAGAGCCACTGGCTGACTTTTGATCCAAGGAGAGGGAGGGCTACCCCAGCTGAATAAATTTAAAAAGGAAATGGGAAAAATATCGTGATATGATATAATATATATACACATAATGGGACATTGGTTACACAAAGGAAGGGAAACCTGGCACATGTTGCATGGATGAACCTTGAAGATGGTGCTAAGTGAAATAAGCCAAACAGAATAGACAAATTCTGTATCATATGACTGCACTCAGAACAGGCCAATTTGTAGAGACATAAAATGTATTAAAGATTATCAGGGATGGGGGGGGATGATGAATTAGTTGTTGCTCAGTGAGCACTGAGTTTCTGTTTAGGGTAGTGAAAAAATTTTGAAATATGTAATGCTGATGATGTACAACATTATGAATGTACTTAATGCCACTGAAATATACAATTAAATGGTTAAAATGGCAAAATTTGATATATATATTTATAAAAATAAAGAAGAGGAAATGGGAGAACAAATAAAACTGCTTTGATGATCATATCCCATAGTGCTGAGTGTACATAATACTATGGAAATCAAGGTGAATGTGCTAAGATGAATATGCATAATGAATGTGCTCAGGATGAATAGTATCAGACCCAGGAGGCCACTTTCTGAAAGTGTGTGAAGGGAAAACCAGAAAACCAATGCATAGCAAGGAACAGTGGAGGCCATGGTCCAGGCAGCATACAAAGGAGTCTTGCCCCCTCAGAGCCAGTGTCAGGAGAGATCTTAAAGAGAAGAGGAGATGGAGGAAAGTCAGAGAGAGAACATCACATATCTCTGTGGGGCTTCTACTACCAGATGATAGAAAACATGAGAACTATTGGGGGATAAAAAGATCATTAGTATAATGAGATGGAGTGTATCCGCTGCAGTCCCCAAGGGCAACCAAGGACTTCTGGAGTGGAAAGGAAGAGAGGCTCAGTTTCAGAAGGGTGGGAACTCAGCCCTACCACTTTGGAGTAGACTCTGGGTTGGTTCTAGCTATGCTAGACTCAATTTCTTCAAATGTGGAAAATAAAAGCAAACATCTAAATGGCAGGATTTCTTTGTTATTATCATAATGCCCTTTGCAGTTAATGTTTCATGAGATTGACACTCATAATGAGAAAATGTTCTATTGACCATAAGTTATTCTATGAAATTCAAAAATCTCTTATAATAATCTAAAAGGAACCCTTTGAAAATGAGTTATTAACTACACACATTCATAAAACCTCATCCGATCTTCTCTAATTGATCTTAAACCCATGAAATATGTCAATAGCAGATTTAGAAAAGATTTCACTATAAAAACTTAGTCTCCAAAATACTTTTTTTGCTGTTTCTTTTTTACGTTATTAGTACATGTGTGTAGTACATATTGTTTACATTCCTTGTGGGAAGTTGGTACGTATACATAACACATACTAATTTCTTTTTTCATCCATTACCCTTTCCCTCCTTTTCACCTCCCTCCATCTCTTGGTTGTTTCCCTTTTTTTTGCACTTACTTTCAGTACATAATGTTTATGTACCTTGTGTGGAGTCAGGGCATGTGCATTTTGAGAAAAACATATCATGCAATTAAACAATCACGTATTGGTTCTATCCAAAGAGGAAACCATCACGGACGGGCCTACTGATGTTAAGATTTCATCTAATGTTAAGATTTATCTATCTAATGTTCAGATTTCATCAGCTCATTGTGAATATTGGTATACTAGTTAGCACTATGGATTAAAAAGAGAATAAAGTGAAGGATTTGAATCACAAGTGGTTTCATGAAATGCTTGTCTCACAAAGTGTACACACAAGGCAGTTCTAGTTCTATAGAGTAGAGTAAATGCTACTTGTGGTATTCCATTAGCTATAGCAACATGCATATTTGCATATCAAAAGCTTTAATTTCTATAGAAAATAAACATTTGAATCCAGCTTACTTTATACCTCCCAGGTGTGTGATCATGGATCTCTGCCCATATTTCTGTCTCCTGACAATAAAGAATATCAAAATGGAGCAGCATTGGTTTTGGAGCATTTAAAATGAAGTTGGAAGGACATTCCTGGATCAGATTTCAGGGGCATCCATATTCAAGCTGAACTGTTGAACAGGCTCAAGTCGCAGTTTTCTGAGACATTAATGGCTGAAGATTTGTGCAACACTTCTCTTCCCCTTAAATTGCCCAGAGACTGACACTGTACTCAAACCCACTCTTAAGATATTTCAACTCTTGCCTTCATTGAGCATAATCCCTAATAGACAAATAATGTAGCCATCAGCCTTATAATTTAAACTTTATACATAGTCACCATTTTTTTTTTCATGAAACTTCTGAGCACAACTCAAGACTGCTTGGACTATCTTTCACAGGTTGTAATCCTAACAAGCTCCAAAGAAATGTAATTCCCCCGCCCCAGGATTGAGGATCGAACTCAGATCTTTGTGCTTGTGAGGCAGGCATGGCACCACTGAGCTAAATCTCCGGCCCAATAAATGTAATTTTTTTCTTTGTTCTGCACCAGGCTAAACTTACTCTTGGTTGATCCTCCCACTTCAACCCTGTTTCTCATAACATCTCATGGACTCTATATTGCATGATTCTCAATTTGCAAAATGTTCTGCATTCAAGAGTTCAAGAAGTTGCTTTTAATTCTGGGAAGATTTTTCTTCTTAGTTGCAACTGAAGAGGTCAAAGTGGACAGGATGTTCTGAGTTTGCCAATGCTCCTCTTTGGGTGGATGTCCCAGTCTTTCTCCATACCAATACTGTTCTATAGAACTTTCTGCAGTGAAGAAATGGCTGTATCTGCACTATGCAATCCAGTGGCCACTTGCCACATGCAGCCATTGAGCACTTAGGCTATGGCTGCTAAGATAGAGGAAGTGAATTTTTAATTTTATTTAATTTAATGAAAATAGCGACAGGTGGCTAGAAGCTGCCACACTGGATAGTGCAGCCATGGCAGAGATCAGATAAGGATTTTAAAAACTCATAGAAAGTACTGTATCATCATATAAGTATATATTCTAGATTTGTGAGTTCTTTAGTAGCAATACAGCTACTAAAGCTAAAAAAGCCAACTGAATTGCTACAAAACTGATTTCCTAACACATTATTCAGAGTTCAGTCTTATTATTATTATTTTTGTTTGTGTGTGTTTCTGAGACAGTGTCTCGCTATGTAGCCCAGGTTGGCCTCAAACTTCCGGCGATGCTCCTGCCTCAGTCTCCTGAGTGGTGGTGTTACAGGCATGTGCTACCATGTCAAACAAGTCTTATTATTATGAAAAAATAAAATTATTTCATGCTTCCCTTTATTTCAATAAAAATTGGCTAGAGACAAGTAGAATGGCCAGTAATCTGTGCTAGAAAGTATATATACTTCAAATCAGAGAACACTTCCTTTCTAGGAACATTTGCCAATTGATAGATATTTTCCTGAGGAATGGTATGCAGAACTTACTTGTACATTAGAGAACAGTTTCTTTAATTAAAATAAATGCTCTCCCAAGCTTTCTATCTTTGCACTTCAAGCTGTCTCACAGGCAGAAAGTCTAGCAAGGCTTGTTGCCAATCTGCAAATGAGCCAATCTTGAAGTTTAAATTAGATTTTTGGACACTTGTCAAACAGACATAGAATGCATATTTTTGACATTTCATAACATTAAGCTTCTTTTTAAAATGCTTTTTGATAAAGATTTTTATATTTAAAAAGTAATGTGAAGATATGATTTGATTCTGGACACAATGGCAGGTCCAGGTGGTTGTGGCAAGCAAGGTACAGGAATGGTCTGGAGCTTCATATTCATGAACCACATTCAGTCATCATGAATGTCCTTCTCAGAGTCCCCTTGAAGACATCTTGCATCGACCACATACACTGGGATTCTACATTTTAATCTCTAATCTTTAAAAAAAGAACTCAATATAATCTGTAAAATATTTCAGCATAATTTAATTAATTTACATATTTAATAAAAATAAAATCTCCTTAAGCAATAAAAACTTTCTTTTTTCCTTTTATTACTAAATATTAACCACCTGCTTGGTTTCTATTTTTGAGCTCCACATGTTCCTGGAAAAGGGGTTCCATGCCCAATGTGTTCACTTAAGTTTTTAACTTAATACTATAATTAGTTAAATCTCTGAGTAGAAGGCAAAGTACCATCATTTGTCATCACTGATTCCTTTCCTATATAAGACTGAAAACAAGGCTGGGACTTTTGTTTCACTAAAAATTTCAACTATACAGTGTATTAATGCTATTATTGTAAGTAGTTCAAAATTGCCATGTTGAATAAAAGCATACACAAATGTCAGCACAATGTTGGTCATAGTCCATAACTACATCTAAACCCAGGTTTAATGATGCCTTTATAACTTTAGCTTATACAATTTTTGAGACTCTCTTTAAGGAAATAACATACGACCCAGTTGGTTAAGAGGACTCAGAAGGGGCCGGTGTAGGCGAGGACCCCCAGTGATATTATTTCCCTAATAAATCTGTCTCTGAGCAACACAATATGCGGTTTGTTGAAGGAAGGAGTGGCTGTTAGAAGACTTAGGAAATTCTATCTCATTTTCTTAATTTAATAGGATTTTTAAAGGTCTCTTGTTTTCATTTGATTTTTTTCAATTAGAAAACTCTTCCTCCAGCTTCAAGCATTATTTTAAAAAATTATCTCCCAGACATGTAATATTCCAAGATAACATCAAATAAGATAAAGATGTTTTATTTATAGAGAAAGTTTGATTGCCATAGCTTTTTGCATTTGCAGGTCAGTGAGTGTAATATATTCCATATTTTGTTGCTGTTTTCCAGTACTAAACATCTCCACATTTTGCACGTGAGTCATAAAAGTTAGTAAGATAGTTTGGATGAAGAGCAATAAGGCCAGAAGAAAGAATAATGCATAACATGAATTCCTCAGGAAATCAATTAATGTTTTTATGAGAAATAGTAAGAAATATGATCAAGGGTTAACAGAGAGTAAGGTCAGACTATTTGATCCCCAAATATATTCCTTGTTGAGTTCTATCAATGTATAAATATTCTGTGCTGAGTCAAAACTAAAATCTTGACACCCTCAAGAGTAAAACATTTTATGTGTTAGAAGGTGCAGAACTCTTTAGTTGGGTGTGACTTTGATAGGATATATACACTGTAATTTCTGCAGAACTTTCAGGTTCCTAATTGACATTTTGTAGGTCACTGGACAGAGCAGTTATGTTGGTGTCCTGAATTATGTACTTTGTGCTATTAAAACACTGTATATATGAAAATGCATTTTTTTTTTTTTTTGGTACCTGGGATTGAACTCTGGTCCTTGCACTTGAGGGGCAGGCGGTGGAACCACTGAGCTAAATCCCCGGCCCGATGCACAAATATTTTTAAAGAAATTTTTGTTGAGGTAAGGAAAGCGATTCTGATACTGGGGTAACTGAGGACTAATATTGGAAAATAAATGTGACAGCTTATTCACATTACTTCTACTTTGTTAAGAACCATCAGGCTGGGGATTTAGCTCAGTGGTTTCGCCACCTGCTGCACAAGCTCAAGGACCCGAGTTTGATCCCTGGTACCAAAAAAAAAAAAGAACCATCACATTTTTCAGATTCACTCACTCATTCCTTCATTCATTCAACGAATACTGAACCCCAAATGGATGAATTTACTAATAAGAATATAGACTCAGGACAGGAATATAAAGCCATGAAACTAGTATAAGACTTCACTTTGAATCCTAGGAGGTGGCATTTTCTCTCAAATCATTCCTAATAATGGTAATAAGTATGCTGTAACCATTGCACATCTGTCAGGCTTTGTCTAGATGGACTGACATAACCATTTTTAGGGAAACCCTTGTCATTGTGTATTAGCTAATATACATTGCTCATCAGCAACAGATTAGCCTAGTAATTCAATGCAGCAAAGTGTAGAGAATCAATTTCATTTTGCAATTGAAATATTATATGTTTGAGCAAAAGTGTCCTAGATTTTAACATCTATTTTGAAGAAGTGTGAGTTAATCAAAATATTGGCATCTGTTTCTTGAGGTGGAAACTGTGTACAGCAGCTGTCATGGATATACAGAGGGCCATCCACATATCCAGTGGCAGGCAAATGACGAAAAAGATGAGAGCTATTCCAAGCCCAGAGCACAACGCAGGGGTGTGTTTCAGCTCCAAAATCGTGGCTATGGACATAGCACAGTGTATCCTGAGGCTTCCTTTTCAAATTCTGTGAATATCAGGCGATCTGGTTTTCAAACTTTTAGACATGAGAACCTTTTTGTGACATGAAATATTTCTTGACTAACCATACAATAAGAGTTACACTTTTATATCTGTTGATAGGATTTGAACTAAAGGCATCCAAACTAACCTCATTTAGTCAGTATGGAATCTTTTTAGTACAGTGTACCTCACTTCATGAATTTAATTCTTTCCATGATTCTGGTCACAAACTGATTTGGATGAGAACCAAATGAAATTTCCCCATAAGATCAACATTGACCCTAACCATTGAATTTGATTCAGTTCTTGTCCAATTCAGTTTGTAACTATAATTGTGGAAATAATTAAGCTTGTGAACAGAGGTACCAGTGTATTTAAATTAGGTTAACACCCTTTTGTGAAAGTTGGAGATCTGAAAAAATAGGGGGAAGGGCAACAATGAGGTCAGGTGGTCTCTACTGAGACATAAAAGCTATGGGAATTGATGTTGAAAAAGAGTGGGAGACCAGGGCAGTAAAGGCAGAAGGAAAAGGAAAGCATAACAACAAGTACATCCATTAGTTAATCATTTCTCCTTGTTCTTTTCCCAACTTCTTTAAATTTTAAACTGTGGTGGCTTAAAAGACATACATGACTTCTGTGATCCCTTTTAAGGTGGAGCCTATCTTCCTTTTGAGAGCAGGCTAGATCTAGTACCTGGTTTCCTAAGTAGAATAAAGTGGAAGTAATAGAGTATAGCTTTGGGGATTAGGTCCTAAAGACACCGTGGCTCCCTCTTTGTTCTCCTTTTTGGATAATTCACTCCAGGGAAAGTTAGCTGATGTCATGGGGACAACAGTCTAAAAGAGGGCCACATGGTAATGAACAGTGGTCTCCTGACAGCAGCCAAGGAGGAACTGAGGTCTTTTTTGCCAGTAGTAGTGGACTGAATCATGCTAGAAGTGGGACTTGCAGCAGCAGTCAAGCCTTCAGGCAGCTATATCTAACCTCCTGGGAGACCTAGAACCAGGACCACCTGGCTAAGACACTCATGGATAATTCCTGACCTGCAGAAATTCTACAAAATAACAAATGCTTATTATATTAAACTGTTAAAATTTGGGGCTATTTGTTATGCAGTAGTAAATAACTAATACACAAACTAACAAACATACCTCCCTAAACAACAAAACAGAATAAGTCAAAATTAAAACAAAGACCTACTACCTAGAATTTCCGAAGAATAAAGGAACATCCTGAACATAGGCATAAGACATTAGGTAAAAATTTCCCCTAAACTCTTTTACTCCAAAGGTACTGAAACAATTAAATTTATTAGTAATACAATTTTCCATAATTTGGAACTTAAATATGTATGCCACTACAACATTGCACCGTGTTAAAAAAGAAAGACAAAGGTCTTCAAGATATAAAATTACATAAAACCTCCAAACTTCTCAAAGCACAGTGACCAACAGAATGCAAAAGATGGGCCAAAGAAACTGGCCACCTTTTGCCGACAGTTAAAAATCTTAAAATGCAGCTTTACAGAATGGAACAACAGTAGGCAATGAGCAGGCAGAAGAAGAGCAGGCAATTTAATCATTAGTTTAAAAAAATTGTAACTCATTTTAAAAGGAAACATTTGCCAGCATTTTGATCTAGAATTCGGCAGCCATCTTAGGCCATTTGCAATCAGAACTGATGATGACTAAGGCTAGAAAGTGTGCTTTGATTTCTGTAATTCCCAAGAATGTCAAACGTTACTTGAGTTTGCATTCTAACACAATTATGATTATTAATCTAGAGGCATTTCTTCTCCTTCAGGTATAAGGCATCTCATTATTTTTTAACTTCCATTTGCTGTAATCTATTACATAACCAGGATTTTGTGAGCTGCATTGTATGCCTGATAGGGAGCTTTACTAATGATAAGATGCCAACCTGTGCACAGGTAACTTACGAGTTTTCAGCCAAAAATTAGGCCTCAGTAATATGCCCTGTTACCCATGCCCTTCTTCCAAAAGCTCCTTATGAAGTTGTAATTTTATGAGACTGACATGCTGCCTACTGTGCTAAGGAGGCAGGTTGAAGTTGTAATTTTAAAAGAAATGATTCTCATCAAAATTCAATACCATATTATAAGCATATATGCTTTCTTCCTTTCTAGCCTGCATAAAATTTATTATCAGGATTTTATCTATTTGTCCCTTCAACCTATAATTTAGTAAGCCTTTGTGTGCTGGAGTTGTGCTTCCTGCCCCCTTGACCAACAGCTTGTGGATAGAAATTCATTCCTATAGCGTTCAAGTCACATGCTTTGACCTCTTGGAACAAACACTTTCCATGTTTTTTATTCTGCTTCCTCAATAGGCACATTAGCTTTGTTCAACTCTATTTAAAATTATTTTTATGACACAATAAGATTTCGAGTTTTCCAGGTTAATATCCATCTTATTTCTTGAAACACTTTGGCAAACAGGGTCACTAAAACTTCCCTGATGGGGAATTTACTTTCTCTTTCCTCCTATATACTGCAAGGTAACTTTGTGGAAAGCATGTATCGTTGCACCACCTGAGCACTGCACGAGAAGTGCAAAAGTTTGGTATAGTGGCTCACAATGTCAGAATAAATACCTAGATAGACAATGAAAGCAGACAATCTTAATCCAACTTCTCTGAAAACAAATAGATTAAAATATTCATTAATTTTCACATGTAAGGTCCCACATAATAATTAAAAAATCTATTTTCTCAGATATTCATTCAAAGATATCTGAATTCAAAGGGAAAATGAAAACAAAAAATGAATCCTAGCCCATTTGCAAAAGATATCAAACACAGCACCATGGCCAAGAGTGCAGATGGTACTCACCCCACAGCCCAGGCTGCTGACCGCTTCACAGGTGACTTTCTTCTGGCCCTGCTCAGGCAGCAGCCCTGCTCCGCAGCCAGGGCGAGGGCACAGCACGCCTCCCATCTGCAGCACACACTCTTCAGCACCATATTGCTGGTACCGGTTATACTACGAGAAGGAAAGGCAAGGCGAGATTGTCAGAGTGACTGTGAACAGACAGGGTGTGCTGGTGCAGCCAAAGGGTTAACCATGGTGGAACATGGGGGTTTTGCTTAACCGGATTCAGTAAAAAATATGTAGGAGAAGAGGGATGTGGAGGGTGGGTTGTGGTACAATACAGAGAAAGTTTTTTAAACTCAAATACAAAATGGGCAAGTGAGGTGTTTGTTCTTTGCAATTTTGGCTTCAGAAAACAGATTTTCCAAAATTTGGTACTTAATGATATCTTGTCAACCAATTCTATTTAAGCGAGCTTAGTTCATATAAATTTTAAAGAATATCTGTATATTACATGGTGGAAACAAAATATATCATCATCAGTCTTCTAAAGCAATGTATTTTCATGCCTGTATTTAAGATTCTATGAAGTTTTATAACCATTTAGAAAGTAGTTGTTGTTGACCCAGATGACAGCAATGAGCATATTCAGCTTGAAGGAGAGCAGTAATCTTAGCAGCATTTTCCTTTTATCATTATTCTTATTGTAAAAGGAAAGTTTACTTTGCCTCAATCTAATGTTAACAGAAAAGCCTGGCAATTTCAGCATCCAAATCACTGCAAATATTTCTACCACCCTCACTGCAGCCTCAACACCTGCAGCACAGAGCCTAGGGCAGTGCCTTCACCCTCCCTCCAACATGAGAGAGGGCCATGAGCCCAGGGGACCCTTTTCTCTACCCTGGTTGGATGGCCTTGAAAGTCCACCCTTATGATTCCTTTCCCTATTCATATCCCATGACCTTGGTGCCTTAATTTGGGATCCCTGAGATGGAGAAAACCTCCCAATCCCCAAAACATTTCTCACAGTGTAATTCAGGAAGGTCTGGCAAATGCAGACTTGGGTTGCCCTTTTGGGAGATGGCCAGAAGTGGGTAGGGCGGGAGTTGAGGTGCCTTCCCATATTACCATTCTAAACCCTCCAGTATCTTTGAGATTCCTTCTCTATCTCAGGAGGGGGCCAGTTGAGATCTGTCTGTTTTGGGTCATTTTTATTTCTTTTTGAGCTCCAGATTCCTCAGTCTAACCTGGAGCTCTTAAGGCCAGAATCTGCCACTCCCCTGCTAAGGCCCATGTCTCTGTCATGTTCTTTTGACTTCACATCTTTGCTTAGTTCCCTGTAGTGTTGTTTCTCAACCTGCATCATAGTCAAATTCAAACTCCATGGTACCATATTCAAGGTTGTCTTCATTGCAGTTTTAAGTTATTGCTCTTCTCACATTATTTAATCTTATTATTCTGTAAATTCATATCAGGTCAAATGAATTTGCTCAGCTATTAATAATTAATTTATGTAGCATTTACTAGTGTGGGTCAAGTTGAAGACAGAGCAGTGGATAAAATAAACACCTCTGTCCTCATCCACAGACTATAACCAATGTGGAAGGTAAAAATGTACAGTGTTTCAAATGGTGATAAATGAGATTAATAAAGAGGGGAGAGATTCTTTCTGGAGTGAGGTGGAATCTCAGCGTTGTTCTCGTTTGGATCTCTTGAGAGACCAGTGATGTTGAACATTTTTTCATAAGTTTATTTTCTGTTTCTATTTCTTCATCTGAGAAATGTCTGTTCATTTCAGATGCCCATTTTTGAATTGGATCTTTAAATTTGGGAGGTCTGATTTTTTTAAAGTTCTTTATATATTCTAGATAGTAGACATTTGTCTAAGGAAGAGCTGTTACAATTTTTTTCCCACATTGTGGGTTGTCTCCTCACTCTGTTGGTGGTTTCTCTTGCTGTGCAGAAGCTTTTTAATAAGATGAGATCCCAGATGTTGATTCTTTGTGCTAGTTCATGTGTGACTGAAATTTCCTATGCCAATGTCTTCAGGAGTTCTATCTAACCTTCTTCTAGCAGGTTTAGTGTTTCTGTTTTAATATTTAGATCTTTGATCCATTTAGATTTTAGTTTAGTGCATGGTGATAGGTATGGGCCTAATTTTAATCTTTGGCAAGTCAAAACCCAGTTTTTCCAGCACCATTTATTAAAGAGGCTATCTCTGGGTGTTTGGCTTTTTTGTCAAAGATGAAGTGGCTGAGTATTTCTGGAGTTGTTTCTTCATCTTCTAATCTGTTCCATTGATCTTCAGGTTTGTTTCCTTGCCTGTACCATGCTGTTTTTATCACAATAGCTTTGTAGTATATTTTCAAGTTGGTAATTGTGATACCCCCTACCTTGTCTTTGTTGCCTGGACTGGTGCAACCACTGTGCAAATCTATATGGAGATTCCTCAAAAAACTAAAAGTATAAATGAGGACCATAATGTATAATAGATAAGGTGAAACAAGAGGAAAAGTTCCAAAGGGGAAGGGGAAGTATAGGGGTAAGGAGGAAAGAAGGGAAAGAAAAAAATATGAGAAAAGGAAAACACAGAAACAAAGTTTTTTGTAAATAGGGAGGGAAGGAGAGGTAGAAGGGAGAGAAGGGGAATGGGGAAGAAAGATGAACCAAGATATATCATGTACAGGTACAAATTCCCGATGATGAGTGTGATAATTACGTATACCTAAAATGTACCAATAAACTTAATGAATTAAAAAAAAGAGGGAAGAGCCAGGGATTTAGCTCAGTGGTTTCGCCGCCTGCTGTGCAAGCACAAGGACCCGAGTTCAATCCCTGGTACCAAAAAAAAAAAAAAAAGCAGTGGAAAAAAAAAGAGGGAAGAGATAGATTTCAAGGAAGACAGTTACAATTTTAAAGAGGTGAGTGTGAAATGCCTTTCAAAGGTGGTCCATTTGGGCAAACATTTGTAGGAAATTAGAAGGCAAGCTGTGGCAGGACCATAAGAATAAAGGACCCAAGGCTGTAATGTGCTTAGTTAGTTTGTGGTGCAGCCAGGAGGCTAATGGGACTGAGGCAGAGGGAAGAAATGTGGGGGGATAACAAAAGGTGAAGGCAGAGCATTCACAGGATCCAGGATATCTAGGTCCCTGACAGCCTTCGTAAGAACTCTGGCTGTTATTCTGAAAGATGCCAAAGCCCTGGAGAGCTCTGAGGGGAAGAGTAACCTGATCTAGTTAATGTGTTAAAGACATTCATCTGGCCTAAAGGTTTAGAGTAGGCTCTGGAGGACACAGGGGATGCAGGAGGCAGAGAAGCTTCTCTATTTATTTCTTTTTTCTAGGAGTTTCTTGGAAAAGGGAGTAGAGCCATGGATCAGCAGCTGGCAGGGGCAATGTGATAGAAAACAGGGAAATAACTATATGCTAGTATGCTGAAGGGAAGGGCAGGGAGAGGAAGGGTGAGTAGATGACATTGGGTAGAAAAAGCACCACATCTTGAGTGGTGGGAGTTATGGACCCACAGGATGTTTGGAGGGGTTAGTCTCAGGAGGGAAGAGACCATCTTTCTGGCAGAGTGTTTGCCCTAGGTATACACAGACAAGGAGGAGCTCGTCATGCGCAAGGAGAGGAAGAGGTCTGAAGGATAAAGAGTAGGAAAGGATGAGAGGAGGCAGAGCCCTTTTGTAATTAGAGGTGACAGCTTTAAAGGGAAACTAGCCAGCAGCAGGAAGTGCAGAGAAGAACATTACATTTAAGTCATGATGGAGTTTCCATCATGATGGAGTTTCTCCAGATTTGGATGAAGCTGTGAGACATTCATTCCTCCACCACTCTCATTCAACTTGCGCTTTTGCCTTGACCTCCCTTCCCATAACTTTGGCCAGAATTATCTGAGTCCCAAACATCCCTTTGGTGTCAGCCTTCCTTTGTATCTGGGTCTATGCAAACCCTTCTAGTGAAGGAGAACATTTCATTGTAGTATCACATGGATTCAGAAAGGTTTGCAAATGCAGAGCCTAATAAATTATAAGGTAACTAACTTTTAAATATTATCTATGTCAAGAGGAAGAACTTTTAAGGGGCTCCGGAACCCCTCTATTTCTCTGTTCTACCTTCACTCCTTCCTAAAAGAAACCATTTTTATTGTAATCATTTTCTTGTTTCTCTTTATAGATTGATCATCCAAGGCTCATTCCTAAACACTACAGTTCATTTTGTCTGCTTTCAAAATGTTTTCTAAACCATTACTCTCCATTCTCCTCTTTTCCCTGGCAATATATTTGTTGAAGAAACCAGGACATGTGATACATGGAATTTATACATCTGGATTTTCATGTCTATATCATTGTCTTGCCAGTCACAATGTTCCTTGATGCTCTGTGTCCTGTGAATTGATAGTTGACCTATAGACTCTATCAAATTCTTTGTCCACACTTCCCTACTTTCCTTGCTCTCTTCCTCTTTTATTTGTAATACTACTTTGCAGATGGTGTTTTAGACTTCCATCAGGGGTTCATGCCTGTCTCTTTTTCTGAAATATTTAGCAGTCATTAATATTCAGTAACTAGATTAATTTAGTAGAGTTAAAATGCAATTTTAATTAAACATTCCTTCATTTATTAGTTAGAATATTGCCATTATTTGGTGCTCCAATAGTATGGTTTGAATAGATATGGCAGAATAAAAATGTTTTATTTTTAAAAAAGAATATTATAGCCAGCTGTGATGATACACTTCTGTTATCCCAGGACTCTGAGAGGCTGAGGCAGAAGGACTGCAGGTTCAAGACCAGCCCAGGCAACTTAGTGACTTGGGCCTTGTCTCAAAATGGAAAAAAAAAAAAAAAAGCCTGGGGATGTATCTCAGTGTAAAAGTCCTGGGTTCAATACCTAGTGCCACAAAAATTTATTTATAAACGCATGGTCTTATTCTTATTAGGTGTGAAGTGTGTTTAAATTCACTGCAGTGATTTTCCATCTCAGTGCCCAGGTGTACCATGTCTGGCCAATGCGTGGTGTCCCTATAGAGAGATTTCTCAGCTCTTGATCACATGGATTGGTCCTGTGGAAGAGCTTCTTATTGTCTTCCATGGAAAGGTGTTCAGGTTCATTTTATGCATTTTCTGCCACAGACCAAGAAGCACTTTTCTTAAATATTTCAAGAGCACGATTAAATGCTAGGTATGTTCAGTGGTCCAGAGGTCATCACTGATCCAATTCTTACTCTAAAGACCAGATACTTTAGAACTACAAGATATAAACTTAGTATTTCTATTTTATATCTATATCTTCTTTCTTCAACAGCAGTTCTCAAGAACACAAAGGATAATAGAATTAAAATGCTGTATAATAGCTCATTTGCTTTATCTCACATTATACATACAATGATTTTCAGAATAACATACCAATACTATGCTATGATTTGATTTCTAAAAACTTCAAATACATTTTCATATGCTTTACTTATTCTCTTACCAAAAATTTATAAGACTCACACTTTATCTACACTGCTGAAATAATAAGTGGGTATTTCAAACTATGCTCTTTTATTCCTAATCTTCCTGTTATCTTAATGCTACACACACACACACACACACACACACATACATGCACATGCACACCTCTCATCATCAATCCTTGTTTGTGGCTCTTCAGTAATTTTGACTATTTGAAGCATTCTCTAGTAAATTCCTCAGAAAGAGATCAAAGGAAAAATATTTACTGAGCTTTTAGATATTGACCATTTAGAATTTTTATTCTTAAAAATAAATTTGGCTACACATAAAATCCTGGGCTCATACATTTTCCCCCTTGAGTATCTTAGTTATCTTACTTCATGTTCTTCCAGTATAAAGTATTCTGCTAGCCATGGTGGCATATGCCTGTAATCCCAGCACCTGGAAGGCTGAGGCAAGAGGATCACCTTGAAGTCAAGGTCAGCCTGAACTATATAGTGAGACCCTGTCTCACACTGACACCCTACTCTCAAAAAACTGTTTCAGACAAGCCTACTGACGATTATGTGGCTCCCTCCCTCTTTATAAGTGAATTTATCTTATGTCCAGATGACCAAAGGATTATCTTCTTTTCTTTAGAACCCAGGAATTTTATTAGAATATGTTTTGGTGCTGATCATTTTTGGATCATTTTTCACAAGCATACTATGAGAAAAGTTCTATTGACATATTTTTAAATATTTGCCTTTTTTGTGCTTTACTGTGTTTCTTATATGATTTCTAGTATACATATATTGGATGTTCCTTACCTATCTTCTAAATCCATCAACTTCTCTCACATCTCTTTTTTATTTGTTTTTTTTCCCTTAAGTGTCTTCCCTTTCACTTTTTATTTGTCTTAAGACAGTCTTTGTTGTACTCATTGACATCTGTGTTATTTCTTTCTTTCTTTCTTTTTCTTCTTCTT
>NW_004624855.1:1740260-1795414 GCF_000247695.1 Heterocephalus glaber | reverse complement strand
TGAGTAATTATTTCTGATATCATTTTTCCCAGATCCTCTTTTGTTGCCAGTTCAGAGAGTCCAGGTGGTTGAGTATCAGATCGTTCCATCTCGTTTCCCTTTGGGGTTGCTGTAGGTGATCTGGAAGTCTGTTTTCAAGGTTTATATGTCTCTCATTTCCACGGGGCGGGGGGGGGTGTGCTTCTGGTTCCCTTCTGTGCCCTAGGAGCTTGGGATGGCAGCGGGGGAGCTTCCTTCTGGGTGCTGGGACAGGGTGAGCTTCACTGCCCTAGGAGCCTGGGATGGAGGTGGGGCCTATGTTATTTCTTAATAACTGTTCACTTTCAAAAATTACAGATATTAGTTTTTGTCTGTGGACATTCTTTCATGATCTGCAAGGATGTTACTCTGCTCTTCATTCTCTTGATCCTTTTAATAACTTTGCAGGGGATTTAGCCTTGGTTCTTTTCTGTTAGGGTTTGTTTCTTTTGCTCTGTTTTACATGAAATTAGTTTTCCTGAAATTTTAGAAGGTGGTGGAATTCAGAATAGATTTTATGTCTTCAGATTTTCTTCTTCTTTTGGTGTTTTTGGGTTGTGTTGAAAAATATAGGGCTCATAACTGGACTTTCTCCTTCCTTTTCCCTTCTCCTATTTTGAACAAATTGCTCTCAGTGTAGGACTTTATCCTGAGAGAGACCTTTGGATGGTTAAATTTTGTGAGTCCACGGGACCTGAAATGGTCCAGTCTCTGTAGAGCTTATTGCATATTCTTTGCCCTCATCTTATATCCTTTTACATATTTGTATGTCCTGAGCTTTGCCTAATACCTTGTCAATAGCTGGTGGACGATAAATAACTGTAGAGTGAGTTAATGAACTCCTTGACTCCATTAAATTTCAATTAATTAAAGAATTCTGATAAAATAATAGCAGTGGGAATTAACAATAGTGATTCAGGATGGTTTGGCCTAAATAAAGAAATATTTAAAATAAATTGCTCCTATGGAACTGGCTATTTTTCTCATCACTTGACAGCTTATCACCTAACTATCTAATTCACTTAAATAGTTTCACTGCTGTGGCAATAGGGTAAAATGGATTTTATTTAGGAAGAAGCTAACCCATGGCCAAAATCCAATATCACTTTAGAAATTCTTGATGATTGCATTCATAGTTATCTCAAATGCTAATGGAATATATAAAACTTTGCTCCTCCTTCTGTTAATTAGCTAAAGAATTTTGTAAGTAATTACTATTATATTTATTTTATTTACAATAAACATATAATTCCTTTTCTAGGAGAAGATAAAATGTTTTAACATAGAAGCTTGGTTTCTGATGATAAAGAAGTATTCACAACATGTAAAATATGCTTTTTGAAAGCAAACATTTTTAACATTATGAAATTTATAAGCAAAACTTTTGACCTAGAACCAATAATACACTAGTATTTATAGAAAGATGAATACCCTAAGGAAATTTTAGATAAGTAATTATATATGTCATTAGCAAAGGGCTCCATTTAGTTTCTTTCAAGACGTGACCCACATTTCCATAGACTCCTCTTCACCTCTTACTGGCACAAAGATACAAGTTTATTGAGAGAATGTGTGTTTATTGAGAGAGCACTTCATGGAGAGTTGTGACAAATTAGCACTAAACAAAACAGAATATCTATATCCCAGTATAAAATATATATAGTAGTGGCAAAGTAATTGATAAATGGAGTACACTTAGTAAAAAGAACAAATACTATTTCTTTGATATTACTTGCATTATTTCCAGAAGCTATTTTTATTTATTAATATTGGATAGCATTTTACAGACAGAAGTAACTTGGAGGAATGTGATTAATTTGAATCAAGAATGGGTCTGTAAAGAATCCATTCTCAAGTGAGCTCAAAAGCAGCAAATTAGCCAAAAATCACTTTTGCAGTGTTTGTCTTTGGAATGTACAGTGGGCATCTTTGTGTGTGTGTGGAGGGGGGGGGTGGGATGCATGCACATATGCATACCCGTGTAGATATGCTAATATTGACCTGTCAAAGTATGCTTTCAACCTTTGATTAAAACTAGTTTGCAGGGGCCGGGTATTTAGCTCAGTGGTGCTGTGCCTGCCTCGCAAGCACAAGGTCCTGAGTTTAATCCCCAGTACCCCCAAAACACAAAAACAAAAAGATAAAACTAGTTTGCAAATTTCTAGATGTGATTTCACAATCTACAATAGCTAAAATAGAGTTGGCTATATAATATTTGCAAAAATCATTGAAAATAAATGTTAATGTTAACAAAGCATACTGCTATGAACCTAAACAAAGCAATAAATTTTTTTCCTTTTATATTTCACCAGATTATAGTAAAAAAATATTCTGTTGGTATGCCCTACCTAGGTAAAATCTTGACTCATTCCGATGCTTTATATTTTATTTATTTGGGGAGTAAATTATTCAGTCTTTATGTGTGTATGCTTATAGATTCTCTTAAGAACAGGAAATATTCATTTTAAAGTACAAAATTCATAGAGGTTTCAATAAATTCATATTTTAGGAGACTAAATAATGGGTCATGGGAGAATATAATGAAATAGTTGCTGTATTTTGTTGGCCTGCAGGTAGTTAGAAAACTTGGCTTGGATAGAATATCATTCTATAATGAAGTAAGGGTCAGAAGTTCAAGCCCCATATGGGCCAGTGGACTTAGACTTTCTTTCCAGGTAGCAACTGCATGTTAAGTCTATTAAAGGAACATGGGTGCCACAGTGGTTGGGTTGGGAAAAAACTGTCCCTACACATCCCCTGCCCTCTGCAGGAGGGGTCATGCTGCTCCCCTGGTGTGTTTAATTTGTAGGCTTTCATAGAAAAGAAAGCAGGAAGGAATCTACATTTTAAAACTGTAAAAAATTTGAAGGACAGAGAAATTTGGTAAAACTAAAATGTGGGAAAACTGGGAAATGTTCTGTGGAAATGAGTCATGCCTTGTCAGCAATCCAGGGGCTGCCTGGCCTTCTTTCAAGTCTTGGGAGCTGGAAGGAGGTTGGTGTTATACTGTCAGTGTTTTCCAGAGCATCCTGTTGGGAGCACTCAGATACAGTGCTTAGCCTCCTTTGCCTTCATAAATTTGTTAAGCCTCAGCCAGTGCACCTGGGGGATTTGTGCCTGGGCCTCTTCCCTAAGTCCTTGTGGGAGCACAGGCATCTTGAGCAAAACAACTGGTGGCAAAATGGCTTCTGTGTGCCCTCAACTACGACAATGCCATGTTCCACCCACCCTGGGAGGTGGCACATGAGACTGTGCAGTCACAAAGAAGGGCAATTTTGTGCTGAACTCTACGCAGGCAGGGAATCTCCGTCCAGCACGAGAACGCAGGCCCCATGACAAAACCACCTTTCCATATCAAGTGGCCTCCATTTCCCTTCTTTTTCCCCTTTTTATTAAAAAACAAAAACAAAACCCCCTCAGTTCACTATGCCTCAGTCATCAATTAGAAACTAATGAAAACCAGATTATTATAGAACATCCTCTTTGGAATAAAGAAATTTAAAACAACTTTGTAAGGGAGTGCTTACTCATGATGAAAACATTTCCCCTTGCTAGGCAGAGAATGTCTACTTTTCTCTATGTATTATAAGTGTTTTTAAAGCACTCATCAAATTGTCGGTAATCTTCATGTTATTTTTATTCATTTGCAGGTGGTTAGCCTGAGAATTAGTGACAGTCTTGGTGGTATTTTCTGTCACACCACTGTTTTTATTCTCTGCTCTATTACTAATAGTGTTCTTTTCATCCCTGGCTATCTGTCAGCTGCTGATGAAGTGAATTGGCTAGAGAAATGGTTGGACCTTGTTCACTGCATAGAAAAAAAATAATTAAGATGGTGAAAGAAAATGAGAAGAGGAAACAGATTTTTTTAAAAACCTAAAAATTAATTGGCACAACAGACTGTCTCCTGGATTGCAATTGATGAAGCATTTTTCAGGTGTTTCAGATGATGTGATGCCAAAAAGTACTTTAACTTCTAGTGGCTGTGGACTCTTCTGGAAAGGAAGTCAGAGCTCCTCTCCAGCTGGGACATGGCAGTGCTCACAGTAGGGTAAGGCCACAAAGGCAGATACCATCAAGCTGAGAGCCTTACAGCAGTTGAGACTTCTCCCAGGCCTGGGAACAGGAGCTCCAAGCCCAGCCTCCTAATGGGGCGTGTTCAGTGCTAAAGTAGCTCTGAAGGTTTCTGAGTGATTCTTGGCCAGTGGAAGAGGAAGAATGACATGTCATTTGTTTGGAAGTTTAGTATAAGGTTAAGGGTACTGTAGTGAATGGGTTAGTTCCACTGAATATTTAATGAACTCATTAGAACTTGGATTACACAAAATAGTTCTTGAAACTGATTTTCTGGGTTGCAGTAGATGCCTTTATACTTATAACTACTTAACTTTGAGGTGAACAAGCCTGTAACACTGAGGAAACCTTTGGGGGTTAGGGTCCTGTAGTTAAGAGCCACCTTAACTGAGATGAGCAGAGTTGGCAGCCAGGTACTCCAGCTGCTTCCCTGCAGAGATCATTAGAGCACATCCACAGCTTCTCACTCAAACTCTCAGGTCCATATATTCTCCAGCACCAGCCAATTTTTATCCTCCTAAAACTCTTGTTTGTGCCTCCTGGAATTTTTGAACCACAATAAATAGACACACCTACGAAGTCAGCTTCTTAAAATGTTTCTCTCATTGATTTAACAGAACTGTCCATCTGTCTTCCAGTCCTCTTAGATGAGGGCTTGCTTTTCATTTCAGGTGCACATACTTCAAAGCTCAAGGTAGTGCTGGCCTGCTGGCTCCTCTCTGATACCCCTGATCCTTCAGGCCCCCTCTCTGGCAGGACCCTGGCTGAACTTTTCCTTTCCCGTGGTTTCCAATGGTCTGAACACAGTGTCTTACTCTCAGAGGACCAGCTTTTGGCTCAGTCTGCAACTCTGCTCCTATTCTTGTCACTATTCTGGGGCTTTGAACTTCTGTATTAATGGATCGTCCATCCACATGCTCTGTCATCCTCACCTTCCATCTCTGGTGATCTTCTCATTCCCAGGTCTGACACAGATTCCATTATTCACTACCATAAGCATTGCCTGGAAAACACAGATCCCCAGGGTCCACTGCACCTGACTATATCTAGCAAAAACCTAGGCTGGAAACATCTCCCCTTTTCTGAAGCAGGAGCCCTGCCTCTGAACACTGCTGAATGAAATGATACAATTGACTTCTTGGTTACTGATCATAAACTTCAATGGGGCATTTACAACTTCGTCATGATTTTATTATGTTTCTCCAGTGGTGTGGCTTTTCTTCCTTCTCCTCAAACTGCTCACAATCCTTTCCCTCCTACTTTCATGTGCATAACCTACTCACACTTCACTGAAGAGAGAGGAGACATTTATTCAGCAAATATTTTTTTTAACCATACCCTACATGTCAAGCACTCTTTTATGTGCACCAGACATTGCAGTGAAGAACATGCCTACCTTCAGCAGGCCATAATATGTTACCTGTCCTCTCCTTAACATGACAGTGACAAGCACAGCTGCCCCTGCACTGGCCTGTGTCAGCATCTGTCACAGCAAAGAGAGGGCCTTCCTCCTGGTGAGCATCAATCCCTGCATCTGTTCAGGACCCCTACCCTTCTCCCTTCTAAATCATTTCCCTTCTTCTGTCTCTCATCCCTGTCCTGAATCACTAAGGAACCCACCTGTGCTGGATGTTCCTAGAAAGCATAAAACAAGCTCTAGCTTCATCAGTCTCCAAAGAACCCTCCTGCTATTGCTGCATTTCCCCTCTTCTTCACACCAAAAGTTCTGGAAGGAGTTGTCATTCCCTCCCTTCACTTGTCATGCCATGAAAATCTGGCTCCAGTATTCAAGAACTTCTCCAAACTGCCAGTGGTCTTCATGTTACTGTAGGCAAAGGGTATTGTACTGATCTGTCTGCCAACTTCTCAATAGCATACAGCACGAAAAGCCATTTTTCCTTCTGGAAATCCTTTCCTTCGTGGCTTCTTCAACACCACACACTTATAGATACTCTTGTACTTTACTTGAGGTTTCTTCTTAGTCTTCTTTGTGGCTGCTGCTCTGAGCCACCAGAGCCTCACACCACTATTTGGCTTGAGGCCACAGAGTAACTGCTATTCTGTTACTCAGCTTCCAAAGGTTGATGCTTCTGAGGGTTTGCTCAGTAGTGGTCCCTCCTTTTATCTTCTTTGGGTTACTATCATGGATTTAAAATGTTACTTGCCTGCTGGTGACTCCAAACTTATCTTTTTCATCTATGACTGCTGAACTCGACCTCCTTTGTATTCCAACTCCCAATCTAAATCCCGAATTATCTCTTTTTTAGATGATTAAGGCATATCAACCACATTCAGAAGTAGACCCTAGATTCCATACTTCTGTTATCCCATTTTCATTATTTTACCAAACTTTGTAAAGCAGAACTTTAGGTAGTCATCATTTCCCTAACCAATCAGTCGCAAAGTCCTTTCATTCTACATCTGAGTGGTAACTTCTTTGTGTCTTCTCTGCCAGACTTTTTAACGCAGAACATCTCCATCATGCAACAAGACTGGCGTTCTTAAAATGTAATTTGAGTAAGACCAGCTTACTGCTTAAACCTCCAAGAATTTCCCATTGAACTTAGAATAAAATCTAAATTGTTGACTGTGGCCTCCATGATTTAGATGGGCTTCATCATTATCCCTCATGCTCATTATTTTCCAGGCAGACTTTATTCTGTGGCTTGAGCCAAGAAAGCTCCTTACTTTTTGCATGTCCCTGAACTTGTGCTTTCTCCTATTTGCAATACTCTTCTATACCACTTCCATTACTCCATAGTTGGTGTCTTCTCAACTTTTAGTTTCAGGGTTCCTTCATTCTTTGCATAAAGTAGATTATATTTGCAACTATGATTTATTTCCATCTTAATACTTATGACTTACCATGATACCTTGTTTACCATTTCCAATGTTACCACAAACAAGTATTCAATGTATATTTGCTAAATGAATGAAAGTAATTTCCTTCAGATTCTGGTGATTAGATCTGAGGTGGAGGAAACTGGCATAAGAAGAAGTACTTCTGTAGTGCAGTTTTCCTGTGAAAACTCTCTAAACATTATGGACTTCAAGTATGACATCTGATTGCTTCTTGGTTCACTGGCATGGCTTAGATTTAGGATGTCCCCCCCAAATATCATATATTCAGAGGTGAAGGTTTTGAAAGGTAACTGGATCATGAGGGTGCTATACTCATCAGATTTATCCATTAATGAGTTCATAGCTAAAGGTGCTGTTAGGACTAGGAGGAGCCTGGTTGAAAGAGGCAGGACACTGGGTGCATGTCTTTGGAGGATATGTCTCCCTCCTTGGCTCTTCCCTGCTCTTTGCTTCCCAGCTGTTATGTGAGCAGCTTTCCTCTCACATGGCCTTCCACCATGCCATTTCTGCCTTGGAGCCAGGGGGATTATGAACTAAAAACCCCCTGAAACCATGAGCTAAATTAAACTTCTTTAAGTTGTGGATATCAGGTATTTTGTCACAATGACGGAAAAGTGACTAATACAGCAATCTACAACTTTGGAGTGATTTTACTTATCTAAAATGTATCATATCCTTGACAAGTAGTTCAGCTGGGCAGTGAAAGTGCTTTATGAATATGAGTTATAGACATATAAGAGAAAAGGGTCAAGAAAGTAAAACCAATGTATCATTTTAAATACCAAGGAGTTTCAATTTACTTCAGAAGATAATGATTTATAGTGATTCATGATTTATTTTTCATCCAAATATCAAAAACCAAATATCTATTAAAATCAATGAAAACAGAAACAAATCACATATTGTATAAAGAAATAAGCTAGCTGGCATACATCTCTGCCATTCAGCAATGGATTCAATAATTAACCAGTATTGTACAGGTCTTATCAATTCAAGTGAACATTAATACTTATTTTAAGGTCTGTTATGTTGCTACTACTTCAATGTATTGATGGGGTGTAAAAAGTACTTAAAATCAGAAGCATTTTATTATTTTCATCTCACTTTATTTACAACTATTGTAAAGGACGGCTAAGTACCACTCATTTTTTTATGAAAGGGAAAGCCAAGTTATTGAGATAAAAAATGATTTGTTCAAGGATATTGTAACATACATTAATATTAAAATGTTATTTTATCAAGTAATATATGTTGCCTCCAGCACCCAAAGACAGCCTGAGAATGTTGTCACCAGTTCTTGGGCAGCTGCCCACCCCTACTCCAGAGCCTCACATCACTATCTCCCTGAGGTCACTGGGTCATGTCACGTATCATCAGGATATAAATATCCTGACTGATGTGTCCTATTTATGTCATTAATCAAGGAAGTTTCTGACATTTGTGCCATCTCTCTGGGATGACCCCAGGCCCATATATGGCTCTGCACATCCCTTTCACCCAATATATCCTTCAGCTGCACCATCCTCGGCCACCCTTATCCTCTTATTTTTCTAACATTCTTCCCAAACTGAAGCTGGCTGGCACCTGAGGACAAGGCTCCCCTGCAGCTCCCTCAGATATGTCGTGGCTGCACTCTGTGTCACTAAGCATTGCTGTTCGTGCCCCCAGGGAAGATGGTTTTCTTTGTCTCCTTCTGAAACCCTCTAGCTTTTAATTTTAACCATCAGGCTACAGTGACCTCTATTTCTCCTTTTACAGTCAGCTATGGATGCCCCTTCCTTCTGCTCTCCTGTTCTAAAATCTTTAGTTTTTGTCTCACTATAACTCTCCAGGTTTGCACCAGTGACAGCTCTGGATGAGCTCAGTGATATATGGATGATACTTCCTGCACCCTGGCTTACCAAGTGCGCAACCTCAACTGCAATCATCCTTTCCTCCATTCTAAGTCAGCCATCCTGGATCCCTGGATGTCTCCTTGACCTTGTCATCACTGTTCACGTACCTCCTTCCACACCCCCAATTTGAATATCATATCCTTTGGCCAATACCTTTATTTCTAGTTATTTTCTTCTATTTCTCAAACTCCACACATTTCCTGAACCCACTGGGATCTTTAACACAGTGGTCTTACCACTTCTTGTCCTCTCTCTTCTCATGTCTCTGCTTACCTAGCTGAAATCTAATTATGTAGTCATTATAACCACCACCATACCCTCACCTCTTTCTTCTCCTTTGTTCCTGATACACTTTGATGGCTGAACCCCAATGCTCTGCCCTTTCTGCATCTGCATCCACAAGTGGAATGTGACTGGAAACCATTAAGTTGATTGATCTCACCACAAATCTATCCATTTCCCAAGTTTATTCACTCTCCCATATTCCTAAAGGACAATTTCATCATTATTTCTTTCTATAAATTTCTTTCCCCATCTTCACTCTCAGCTGATGACCTACCTTCCTGTTTCACTGAGAAAACAGAAACAAGTGGCAGAGGGCTTCATGGAGATTCACCATCCACTCCTACACTTCTGTGTCCACACATGCTGCACTTGCTGCTGTTACCTGGGAGCTCCCCACTCTTTTCTCCAAGACCAGTAAATATTTTTGATTCCACATCTCCAACTCTAGACAAGTAAATTCTTTGCTTTTTTTTTAACAGTTGAATTCCTCAAAAGAATTAAGAGTTGTCTACATTTGCTGTCTCCCATTCCTTTTCTCCCTTCTCACATGAACCTGTTTCAGGCAGACTATCACCCTTGCCAGTCTAGCAATGACAGACTCACTTGACCAATGGTCAAGTTCACCAATGACCCCTATGATGCAAATTCCAGTGCTCACTTGCCATTCTATTCCTACATGAGGAGCAATGGGGAATAGGTATCACTTCTCCTTGTAGAAATGTTTAAGTCTATTGGTTTCTTATTACCAACACCCGCCTCAATTTCTTCCCACCATTTTCAACCTCTACCAACACAATCTGGCTCTCTCTTTCTACTCCTACGTAATATTTACAACTCTTCATCTTGGTTTGCTTCCTCACCAGCCTCCTCCAGTCATGTTGGCCTCTTTAGTACTTGAACAAGCCAAGCACATGGTCACTTCAGAGCCTCTATGACTGTGTGTTCCTCTCTCTGGACATCTCCTTTACCAGATGTCACCATGGTATTTTTCTTAACATTTTTCAGTCTTTACTCTTGTATCACCTGTTTGGTGAGACTTTCACTAATCACTTTATATAAAATTTTACCTTTTTCCCTAATATTCACTACCCCTCCTTTTGGTTGTACATTTTTTCATGTCAGTGATAACCATCTAACATAATACTGAACATATTTATGTCTATATAACATGACATAGTTTTCCTCTCCTAGAATGAAAGCCTGATGGAGATTTTTTTTCCACCTTCCATCCTTATAATGATGTATATAGCATATAGTAGATGCTAAGTAATAGCTGTAGAATGAGTAGAAATAAAATGTGGTTTTCTAGAAAATAGAGATCAATTTTGCTATGATTTATTATACTGCTCTAACCAATCAAGAGTAACATTAATATTGATTATTATTTGATCAAATTTCTAGGAGAGTGCAAAGTGGTCTGACTTTTATGCAGTTCTATTGAGATGATTATAGTTGGCTTCTTCCCCTACTAATTATCTAGTGACTGGAAAACAAATACAGGAATAATTTGCAAATATCGGTCCATATTAGAAGAGAATGGTCCATTATCTGAACAGAAATGTCAGAGGAATGATCAATAAAGTTTGCTTTAAGAAGTCTCTCAGGTTTCTACTGAAAAATGGGTATGAGCAGAAGGTGTTTTAATAAGTAGATATGTTTGAGGATTCAGTTATCAACTTTTACTTGCAATGCAGGAAAATTGATTTCTCTGGTATTTGAATAAACATTTATGCCTTCCTTTTTGAAAGTTCAAAATGAGAAAAGGTATACTATAATTTGTTTATTCAAGGATGAAGAAATGATTTAGTATTTATCTTCCCTAATCAACCCTTTCTGGTTTTAATCCGTATTGGAGATGAGTAATCATACTTTGCCACTCACACATACCAAACAAAAACACACACACCTAAAACACAGACAAAACTGATCCACACAACTCCATTTGTATGTTGTGTGATTAGAGTTGGCAAAGATCATCTTTGGGAGTAAAAATCAGTAACAGGAGTATAAAGAAGGCCAACAAACACGTTGCCAACTATTTAGTTTAAGCATGTAAGAGATAACTTGACTATTTGATACTTTATTTTAGTATACCAATACAGAACTTATAATTCCATATAAGGGTTAAGAGACGTACCGTTGTCCCTTGGTACCCATGGTGGGAGGCTGGTTCTACGACTTCAGAGAATAATACAATCTGAGGAAGCTCAAGTTTCTTATATCAAATGGTGCAGTATTTGCATATAACCAGCACTTATCCTCCCTGTGCTTTAAATCATCTCTAAATTACTAATAATACCTTATACTACATAAATGCTATGTATATGTTTAACACATTTTAAAAATTTTATATTTTATTGTATTCTTGATTTTTCCCCCCAAATGTTTTCAATCTGCTGTTGGTTGAATCTACAGATGTAGAACTCATGGATAGGGAATGCTAGTTATATTTTAAGTAGTCAGAAGTATATGCATGCATACATGTATGCATATATTTAGCACCCTAAATTATTTATTTTGCACATCTATTTAAAATATGACATTCCTTACTGAGCAGAACATAGCATTTACATAATCTATACTTTAAATGGGTCATCCAATGCATGTCATGTGTACACATCCATATAGAAAGTGGCTGTGGTAAAATATAGTTAACATGTACCATGTACAAAAATCAGGTGAAAAGAGCTTGCACATCCACCCACAGACATTACATCAGGAATGTCTATGACTATACATCCTTCAGGCATAATTCATCTCTGCATTTGTTTGTTTTCTCATCTGCCACTATGCAGTGCTTGCTTACTGCTCGAGTCTTGAGATGAAATGCTCTGGCAGATAGCAGATGTACCAATTAATAACCTGTCAGATCTGATGGATAGAAGAGGAAAAGTGTCCTCACACATATCTCCAGCATGGCTTTCTTCCCATTTCAGGGTTCTGTGGGTCAAAAGACTCACTCAGCCTCCCTGGGGGGAGCCCAAACTGTCTCATTAGTGTCTATCTTTGATGACACTGTGATGCGGCCTTTGAGAGGCTGACTCACCTGTTTTTCTCCGAGAATCCTGAAGTGATGGAGCTCTTTAATCAAGGAGTCAGGACAGCCAGCTGTTGGAAAGAAGAATTAATCACTAAAATATCACTGTCATTCTGTGCAAGATACATTCTTATGACTATCAATGACAAATCTTGATGTTTGGGAGGATGCAAATGTGTGCCTGAAAACATGTGTCTGCCAACCACAAAGAAGACTGACCTTCACAAGAGCAGGTGCTACTACCTCAATCCACCTGCAACTCTTTGGGAAAGGGCTGAACATGATTCTGGCCAACTTCTTTCCCCTCCTGGTGATGACCTTTGTGGGGCCATAGGATATCTATCACTCATTTCTGGTCCTTTGTCACTGGTCCCTAATACAGAGTCAGGGTTTGGAGCAGGAGTGAGAGAGCTGCTGACTATAGGTTTTCATTGATTTATGCTTTCCTGTTTCCTCAGCCCCCAGGGCCTGGGGAGCTCATCAAGATTCTGGCATGGAGAACAGAGCAGGTAGATGCCCTGTCTTTATAGGATTTGCTGAGGTTTAGGAACCTCACTTGGTTCTTTCACAAGGCTGTGTGCATCAAGACCCATGGGATCTTGCAGTTAAACTTGGGAAGGTCTTTTCTGGAAGGACCTTAGGACAGGGCAATCTTGCTGCCCATCACTTCTGGTTCTACCCAATCTAACCTCACCTGTTCAGACTTTCAGATTTTATTTCTTCAGTTACATATGAAATAAATACATAAATGAATAAACAAATAAATAATACATATGATTGTGTATATGTACCTAAATTTATATGTTTATAAATTGGTAAATGCTTAGTATCAGTTAAAATGTGTTCCATTCCTTTCTTTTCAATAGAATTATTCCACAGTATTAGGTTGCAGTCATTTACAACATTAACTCTGGAAACAAAATTGATATAAAACCTGTTTCTTTGAGATAAGACCTATGGATCTCAGTTGAAGTTTCTATTAAGGAAACTGGATTGCATGCGGAACATATCAAAGAAATCACTGAGCCATTTCTTATTTTACTTGGGATTGTGATGCAAGAATAGTTGGAGGTAGTGAGGGTGTTGGAGGAAGACAGGCTGAGGGATGATAAAACTTGTCTTTACATGGGTGAAGGTGTCCTTTACAAGAGTAGTTTGGGTTGTGCATTGTTTTAGGAAGCAGGATTTAAACCAATTGAAAAACAGAAAATTGTCTTATAAAGCCAGTGATGGGAGGTTTGTAAATAGAGGCTAGGTAAGATTTTTCTACAAGATATTTTAAAGAAGAATTTGAGTGTGGTGGCTGGCTTTATGTGTCAACTTGACTAACCCAAGTGATACTCAGATGGCTGCTAAAAACATTATTTCTGGGTATGTCTATGAAGGCCTGTCTACAAGAGATTAACTAGTGTTTGGATGATACACTGAATAAAGAAGATCACCCTCACTCCATCCAGGGTACCTAGGGCCAGAATAGAAGTAACAGGGTGGAGGTTTAGTTTTTTCTCTCTTCTGCAGCTGGAACATTCATCTTTTCCAGCCCTCAGAGTACCTGGTTCTTGGATCTCTGACTGTGGGACTCACTACAGCCCTTGCCACCCTGCCCTCTGCATCCACAGTTCTCAGGTTTCTACCTTCAGGTTGAGTTACACAGTTTCCTGGGTCTCGGCTTCTATCCTCTCAATTGTCAATTCCCCTAATAATTTTTGTCCTATGCACATCTCTGTTTACATATCCTATTGATTCTGTTTCTCTGGAGAGCCCCAGCTAATAGACTGGGTTAGTTACAATTCTGAAATTCCATGGTCATGGAAAGTGCTGAAACGGAGTTTTAGTCTTTGGTATCAGTCAGCAACTCCTACTATGAGAAACTGGTTCACAAATATTCACTGAGATAGTACAAAAGATTTATTCTTGAAGAAAAGAAATGAAAATTTGGAGCCAAATATTTTAGTTGAAAACATAATAAATTAGTGGCACAGGGATGCCTGATATTGTAGACAAGGAAAACTGTATCCCTGATATGAGAGATATGCTTAGGCTGAGTGCCTCTACAGCAGAGAATTTGCAGGTACATGTTCTACTACAGTTTGGAGCAAGAATGACCCTGAAACTCTCATGTGCTCAGAGACTGGACTTTTGGAAGGTGATTAAATCATGGGGGCACTGTAGCTGACTTGCTATTAGGAGGTGGGACTCACAGAGGAGAGTCACTGTGGGAATGACCTGGAAGAGCATATTTTCATTGCTTGCTCCTTCCTTCTCTCTCTGCCATCTGCATGTCATGATTCGAGCAGCTTTCTTCCACACTAAGCCTTTCCACCATGTTGTTTCTGCCTTATAGCCAACTGACCAGGCACTGTAACTCTGAGCTCAAATAGGCATGTTCTGATTGAGATAGTGTCCACTTCGGGGTGGCTATTTTGATGATCACCTGAAAAATTAGTAAAAATGTGTCCTGGATCCATCATTTGATTGGCTGCAGTGCAACAAAAACCTGCTATGCAAATCCAGCTTATGGTCATTTATGATTACTTCAGACCTCTCTGAGAGCAAGCAGTCACAGTTTCATTTTTTGAAATGAATGAGAAAGAAACAGAGGCTGATTGAATGCAAGGTGTGCATTGCCAGCAAGGGACAGTACACAGTCAGGACTAAGGGTCCAAGGGGAACATCCACAGGGAAACTGGAGTCAGCACACAGCCCAGGAGGCAGCCATCGGGCAGAAGGGTCTGCATCAGTCAGTCAAGGCTCTGTTGAGGGTCCCTAAAATGACAGCATCTGCCAAATTAATTAAATCCATAGTTTACTTTGGTTTTGTATTTTAATTTATATTTATATTTAATTTATAAGTTTTATTTGGTGTTTTACTTATTTAAGCTTCAAATGTTTATATCTCAGTTATGTCTAGATATATTTTATAAGTATTACCTTAAAATAACTTTCTTCAACTAAGAAATTTTAGAGGAATTTCTTCTTGTAAGTTGTCTTTTATATCACTTGAACTTGAGAAAAATGACTTTGACTTATTTTTATTGTGGGTAAAATAAGAAATAGAATTTGAAATTAGCTTCTTTTCAGAATTTATATTCTGGCATTCTCCTAAGTCATAAGAGGATTGATGTCAGTGATAGCTCCAATATAAACATCTTTAACAGAAGACTAAATAATTACTGAAACACCTGGTAGGCCCAATAAAGTATAATAAACAAAGATGGATGTAGCATATGGTTAGAAGTGGTGAGAAGGAAGGGTCAAGATACTGAAGAAGACCATGAAGGAGAACCTGTAAACTGTGCTCATCATGGGAACATCGATGTGAGAACTAGCAGAGGGAAACTTAGTGTAAAGATGGGAGTTTTAAAAAAATAACAAAATGTAATTGCAAAAGGGGTGGACTGTCTGTAATCCCAGATACTCAGGCGGCTGAGGCAGGAGGATTGAAAGTTTAAGGCCAGTGTGAGGAATATGAGATCCTGTGTCAATGTAAAATTGTGAAAGGGGCTATAGCTCAGTAGTAGAGCACTTGCTTAGCACATAAAAGGCTTTGAGTTCAATCCCTACTAATGAAAACCAAACTAAAACTAGAAATTCAAGACAAGTTTGTAGAATGTGTAGGGAATATGAAAGCTGTCAGAATGAAAATGTAGTCACTTGTGTCAAGCCCTAACAAAAATAACAACAAGTAAAGGTGAGAAGTTATGAAAGAGAGGATCTCATACATATATGCCTAATAACCAGAAATATTTACGAAAGATCTTGCCAGAACCACAACCTTACACAGTGGCCACTGCAACCTTACACTAAGAGCACTTCCACAAGGCTGTCTTCCCTTGCAGGCCTGTGTCTTTCGCCTTTGCCTGGTGCCACTCTTGTTACTGAATGTCATGGTTTAGATCTAGAATGTTCCACAAAAGCCTCATGGGTTCAGACATGGGACTTTTGGAAAGTGAGTGGATGATGGGGGTGCCATACTCATCAGTGGATTAGTCCATTGACAAGTTACACAGCTGAATGTGCTGTTAGGAAGTGGGGTGTGGTTGGAGTGAGTCATGTAGGGTGTGACTTCCAAGGGTGTATTGTTCTGGCTCTTCCCTCTGTCTTTGCTTTCTGGCTGCCATGGGATGAGCAGGTGTCCTCTTCTGAGGTTCTTCCACCCTGTGTTGCTGCCTTAGAACCACCTGACTTTGGACTGCACCTACTGGAAACTGGAAACCAAAGAAACCTCTCCTCCTTTAAAGTTGGGGCACTGGATGTTTTGTTCCAGTAATGAAAAAATGAATAAGACATTGACTCATGACCAAGGATTATTCTTTCAAAACATCTTATGTGGTCCTCCTTCTTTTGGCCTTCATCTTAACCTCTTTGAATAGGTCCACAGTTCACTGTAGCACATGTCTTCCCATTGCAATGATCTGCTAGCTACAGATCAACCTATTAATCTGCTGAAAATTTTTCTTTCTGCATTATTTAGGGTGTTAAGGGAAAGAAAAAAGTTAGTGTAGGAGGAAGAAGGTGAGAAGGGCATGGTCAATAACAGCTGAAGTCCTTGCAGTGATCTCCAAGGTCCCCTGTGGGCTTGACTCTTTCCCTTGCTCACTGAACTTTGGTCACACTGGCCTGCTCTTGGACCTGACCACCCCAGACCAGCTGCAGGCTCCAGGCCTTCGTACTGGCTTCTCCTTCCCTGTCCACTTGGAGTACTTCCCACCTCCACCTTTTCAGCACCCTGTTTGGTACTGCAGCCTGTCTTTGACCCCGCGTTCATTTATTCCTGCAGTATTTTGCTTCAGAGCTGTCATCATCTTCCAATGGCCCAAACTCTTCATTTACTTCATTTTCTATTTCCTTTGGTCGAAATGCAAACTGCTTGATTGTGGGGATTTGTGCCTGTCACTGCTCATTCATTGGCATACTTAAGATGCCAAATGTCAGGTCCTCCAAGAATTAGTCAATGCTGCACAATCACTGCCTTATCTACCTCAGAGAGGAAGGTGCTGTGTAGTCTCCTGCTCCACAGTGAGCCTCAGGGACCCCAGCTCCAGCCTAACCCAGCCCTCTACTCCTGCATGTACTTTGCTCTTTGGTTAAGTGAACTTATTCTGTCCTTTTCTACCTTCTGTCACTTTTTTACCCTGCATGGACCACATAGGAAGTTGCCAGTGATGCTCAGAACCTGTGGCTCCTCTGTAGTCCGCTGCACTTTCTTTGCCCTTCTCTAATATCCATACTTTGTGTTTCTTCTGTTCTAGGTCTCCAAAGCACAGGAAGGTGGCAAAACAGGGCAAATCAATCCCATCAAAAAATTCATGCTAGCTGACTTGAAGCCGCATCCTTGCTGTGGGTGATGCCACTGTAGATTTGGGGTACACTTTCTCTAGGAGCCTGGGTGTACCTTGCTTCCTGCCACTTGTCTTTGGTCAGCACTTTCTACCACTTTCCCAGAGGCTTCTCCAAAACAGAGTTCTGCTCTTCAAGACTGTGCCAGCCCTTTCCCCAGAGCAATAAAAGAGACATTCTTCTAACTGCATCCCCCTCGTCTGCCTATTTCCTTTAATAGGATGGGGGGATTGCTAGGTGGTAGGGAGCTGTATCACTGGAGAAACTCTTGTGAAAATCAAAACTCCAGGAAACAGCCATTAAAGGCCAAGATTTAACTGATAGTTATATTATACCTCCCCATCTGATCACTTTACCAACAGAGATCCAAGAAAATAGCAGTGGACTCTCCCTGAAAGAGTTATACAACACAGATTCCTGAACAGGAAGCCCAGAGTCAAAGAGGAGGCAGAAGACAAGGACCTTAGAGGAATCAACTATCTGGCATATTCACTATAGCAAACACTAATCACTGCCCACATGTAGATTGACATTAAAATTTACCTGAGTTTCTAGTCCCACCCAAAACATCCAACTTTCAACAAAAAGATCACAATCATGCCAGTAGGCAACAACAACAACAAAAACTATATAAAGAGACAAAGCAAATATCAGAACCTAACTCAGATGCAATATAGATGCTAGAATTATTAGGCAGGGAATTTAAAACAATTATGATTAATATGTTAAGTGCTCTAATGCAAAAAGTAGACAGTATGCAAATACAGATGGGTAATGGATGCAGAGGTATGAAAATTCTAAGAAGGAATCAAAAAAAAATGTGAGAAATCAAAAACAATTTAACAGAAATGAAGAATACCTTTGATGATTAGTAAGCTTGAAGAAAAGTCCCCCCAAAACTTTTCAAATTGAAATGCAGAGAAATAATAAAACAGAACATCCAAAAACTGTGGGGTAATCTCAAAAGATGAAACAGACACATTACTCAAATGCCATAAAGAGAAGAGAGAGAACAGAGTAGAAGAAAGAGTTGAAATAAAAGTAGGATGTTACAGACACCAAATTCCATGTCCAAGAAGCACAGAGAACATTAATCAGGATAAATACCTAACAAACACAGCTAGTATACTAAATATACTATAGTCAAACTGCTGAAAACTCAAGACAAGAAAA
Organism: Heterocephalus glaber; assembly: GCF_000247695.1. The sequence continues at coordinate 1,776,730 of NW_004624855.1, read as the reverse complement.
AATCTTGAAAGAAACTAAGAGGGGGATCACTTCATAAAGAAACAAGGAGAAGAATTTCAGAGTGCTTCTCTTTAGGAACGATGCAAGAAAGAAGAAAGTAGATGGAAATATTTAAAGTGTTGAGAGAAAAATATCTAGAATTTTATGTGTAGCAAAATTATCTTTCAAATGTGAAGGAGATCTGGGCGTGGTACTGTGCACACCTGCAATGCCAGCTCCTCAGAAGACTGAGGCAGGAGGATCTTGAGGATGTCAAGTTCAAGCCCAGCCTGAGAGACCTTGTCTTAAATTTTAAAAATGTAATAAAAAACGTCTGGAGATGTAGCTCATTGTGAGGCTCTAGGTTCAATCTCTACCACTAGGGGAAAAACAGCAGGAGAAATAAAGACGCTTAGATGAAAGAGAAGAAAGTCATCAGCAGTACTTTCTTTTTTTTTTTTTCTTTGCATTTTGGTTTAAGAAATTTCTATGACTTGCTCTGCAAAAAATATTAAAAGAGGTTCTTCAGGCAGAAAGAAAATGATATGCGTTAGAAATATGGATTTACATAAATAAAGGAAGAGCATTGGGGAAGGAACCAATGAAAGTAAAAGCAAATCTTTTTTTTCTTATTCTTAATTGAGTTGAAAGAACTGCTTTAACAGTAATAATGTGATGGGTGACAATAGTAGGATGAATGAGAGCAATATTGCAAGGGGCAGAGGGAGGACTGAGCTCTACTCTGTTATAAGACACTTATGGGATAGGATAGCAAAAATAAAGATAGGTAGAAAGGAAACAAGGAAACTAGTTCTAAGGTGCCAACAAGGTCACTCAAGGTTATCTGTATCTGTACTCTATACCACTACTTTTTAGGCTTGTGACAGGCATTCCAGAAAATCAAATCTGAGCTTGTTTCCTACTCATATGCTAGTTTACTACTGGCCAGAAAACTTACAAAGCCAGATTGGCTGACAGCCTAATTTCCTGAAGATTGAGGGAAAACGGTTGAAAGCAAAGGGACCTAGAGGCCGAACCTGCAGATGTCCAATGGTTAACTAAAAGCATGATGAAGTTTGGCATTTCTGCCTTCATTTTTTTTGGTCTTCTTTATTATCTTAAAACTTTGGGTCAGATCCCTGCTCAGTTCTGCACGTAAGCATGTGAATGATTTAAGCCTTATCTATATTACAAAATTGATTAACCCTAAATTTACCAGCGTATCTCCTCCCCCTTCAAGAATGAGGACACTAAGATGAGAGTAACTAAAGCAATTTTCAGAATTTTCCAGGACATTCAATTGCCAGCTTTTACAATGTCTGGTTCCAACCTCCCTGGAGTGATTCCCAGAAGTTCTTAGTTCTAAACCTACAGTTACCTCAGATTCCAGGAAAAGAAGAGCCTGGCAGACCAGTCCATGACAAGCTCACCTCCCTAAGAGGGAAAAATTACCCCACAATGGAAATCGAGGTTGCCTCTACCAAACCAGCACAATCATTTCATAGGAAATGAACTGCCCCTCAAGCTATGACCCCAGAACTGAGATAATGTTCTATCAGACTATTCCACCCCAATAAATCCAAAAAAGGCCAAACCATGCAAGCAGGCTAGTCTGAACCTCTTCATCAGGTTCTACCCCCTCTTTGGAGGACCTCCGTGGGCCCTGTCTGGGTGACACTTACACTACACTTAAGTCCCCAACTTTTGGACAGTTGAGTTGCAAACTTTTCACAGATGTACTAAGACTCACTTTGTCATCCTACGAACAAATCTGACTTACAAATAGTCCTCCCGGAATAGAACTTGTTTCTAAGTCGGGGACTTACTTTTAGGGAGTTATGCACACCTGTAATCCCAGTACCCTGGGAGGCTGAGGTAGGATGATCACAAGTTCAAGTCTAGTCTGGGCAACTTAGTGACTTAGCAAGATCCTGTTGAGAGAGAGAGAGAGAGAGAGAGAGAGCACAGATGGGCTAGATGTAGCTCAGTGTGGAGGCACTGAGTTCAATCTCCTAGTACCACAATAAACAAATGAATAAAGTTAAGAAATAAAAAACTCCAACTAAAAAGTAAAGGTTAGATGCTGAGCTATTTCCACTTGTAGGACAAATTCAGTAATTTGTGGCTCCAGGAGGTGATTTATCAGTAGAAATCCCCAAGACTCTCAGCTGGTAGGTTTTTGAAGTGGATGTGATAAGGACATGATCACTTCTCTACAGCCTTGTCTGGTTTAGAAGACAAACCCTTTAACTTACTTGGAAAAGTAAGCTTTAACTTATTTGGAAAACGTATCAAACATTGATTTAAGATTGGAAACCTAGAATATCATGGCATGTACTACACGAGGCATTTTAATTTGCGATTGAATTCTTTCTTCAAAAAACATCACTGAGGAAAGGAGCTAAGTAAGCATCTATGTTGTGTCTGGCACTGCCTTTGGGGGGATATGGAAGGAACAGAAGCCTAATGTTGCCGTGAAGACTGTATTCATATAGCTGGATTGAAGGAATGTGCTAAACGGTGACACCCGTGAATGAAGAATGTGTACAGTCTAGAATGTGGGAGGCATAGCAGACAGATCTAAGCAGAGTCTCTTCAGATAAGACTTGTAGGTTTTCCTGGATGCCTGTTTTCCCTTCTTCTCTCCATCTTTCTGACCATGTGAACTCTTACCCTCTCCATCCTGGGGAAGGGTCTTCTTAGTCTCAGCCTGGCCCACTCTCCCTTGCTCCCAGGAACCTGGCCAGGAGGACCTGGGCAACAGTGAAGAAAGAGGGGAGGGGACTGCATTGGAAGTGGTTGTTTTGTTCCCATCTCAGAGATACCTTTCTCCTCCAGTGGTTAGTATGGGAGGCCAATTCTCTAAAAGAGCGCAATATCCAATTACATAATTGATATTTGCTATAGCCATACATGAGTGACAACAGATAAGTGCCTGTTTGTATATCTGTGCATGTGTGTAGCACATATGTATATACAAAAATGAGCAGATTGTATGTGCTTTGAAAGTACAATTAGTATACTTTTAAGACTTATTCATTTGTTTACTACAGTAGTCAAGGGGTTAATAAGTAATTCAATATGTTTATATGAAATAAATCTTTATGACACTTTTTATCATTGAACTAGCTAGAAGATTTTTTAGTATCTCACTGGTCATTTCAGATTGCATCCCTTATATATCTACACTTACACAGAGAATGAATAGAGGCAATAATGTAAATAACTTCATCCCCAGGCCCCCAAATACAACCAATTATCTAAACATGCAAAAGGCAAACTAACTCAAATTTCTGATAAAAGGGACAGTTATCGATGCCTGAGACACCTTCTGCTAAGCCTTCTGAGTCAGCCATAACACACAGTAAGGGCATCATTTTGTATACAATCACCAGATGGATGATTATGGCAAACACTCTGGGGCATAAGAACAAATACTCCACAAAGATGTCAAAAAATAGAACTGATGGCTCAAAATTTCATTTGCCAGAGCTGATAATTTTTCATTAGAGGGAGAAGAAGGGGCTCTAAGTGCTCTTTGTAATACAGAAAGTTACTTGCCTTGTCACCCAGGTAGTAAGTGAAACAATTGACAGAGTTGAGTGATCCACAGTTAGTCCTTGAAATTCTACCTCTAAATCTCAGATTGTGTACAGTGTATTGTAAGCTACTTTTTACTCAGTGATGGGGCTTTACCAAAAATTCTGTCAGATTTACCTTAAAAATGTCAGAAGTTCATAATTTCATGCACTACATTATTCTAAGGTAAAACCTCATAAGTCTGATTAACTTTATCAAATTTTTTTTCCAGAACTAAAAAAAAGACTTTATTTACTGAGGGCAAGAGGATGCAAACAATATAAAAATCAAAAGCTTATCTAGCATTTAACTAACTTCTCTTTCTCTGCTTGTCCAATGCAAGTTGGATGTTATTTGTACATTTTCTAATTTTTTATGTCTGGAGAAGAAAATATACTACTACTATAGAGACATCAAAGTTTTATGCACAACAAAACCAAACAAAAGCCCAACAAAATTTCAAGGCCTCCAAATATTCATCATGGAATGCCTGTAAAAAAATTTACAAGTGACTATGAGACCATACTTTCTTCTGTGGTACAGTCAGTCTTTATTGTCACCCTGGATATCACCATACTCTCCACACCAGTTACACACTCAAGGTGAATTTGTTGGTACACAGGTCACAGAATGTATCAATGACATTTAGGTTAAATTTAATATAAAAACCATTTTGAAGGTCTATGTGCATATGTGTTAGCAGCTTGTATAATTACTTGTTAATTTTAATTTTCACAACTTGAATACAGGCTCCATGAGGACGGGGAATTCTATTCACTCTTTTCTAGAATGTGGTGTGAAAAAAACAAAAATCAAAGGACAAAGGAGACGGGGATCTCAAACACTAGGCCAGAAGGCCACGTGAAACCAGTCTTTGGTCTCGTCTCTTCTGCGTCAGGGTACCAGTGGTCCCATGCAAATGGACATCCCTTTCTCAGCACAGTGACACCCCACAGGCCCCAAAGTGCTACATCCTGTGGTTAAGGAACTGAGAGCTGCAGTTTCAAGTAGAGCAGAGTATCCAGTCGCATAGAGGGCAGCAGGGTTGTCTTGGCCTAAATCCTTTTCTTTGTTCGTGTCTTCCCCCCTTCCTTCTGCCAGCACCAGCCTAAATTATAGACAAACAGCTGATGTCATCTCTTGTCCACTTGTGCTTGCCTTCAAAATGTATTTGACATGCATAAGATCACAGAGCACATATCCAAGTCTGCGTGAATCTGTGAATTTCCGAATTGTAACTCTGATCAGCTTGAACAAACTCTCATTGTTTCTTAGTCAATTTGTGCTTCAATTTCTCTTAAGTGTTTACAATTGGAACCAGCACTGACCACATAAGGTTAGTGTTCAGAAAATATTTTCAGAATAAATAAATAAAGGGTGGAAAAGTCTTTGCCTTCTAATTCTACAAGCTAGAGCTTTAAAAAAAACACAATTGCATATACCTTATAAATCTGAGCCAGAGTTCATTGAAGGAGCACCAGTTAAAAAGTCCATTTGTCCTATCAATCAATATTTTAAAATATCAGAAATTAATTATTTTATATTTTAAGCACAAGGTTTAAGTTTTAAACACAAAATATTAGTATATCACTATTCAAGGAAGAGTTTTTGTTTTTGTTTTTTTAAAGTACCATTTCCCTTTGTGCCATGTCTAAATAAAGCTAATCTTCAGCAAGAGCAGAACAGTACTGTCAACAGAGGATTGAGGCCAGGGTTGCTGAGTTAGTTCAGATGGGAGCCACTGTGATAAGCAATCATTCAGACCATTGCTGAAATGTCAAAATACTTCTCTTAATACAGCTACACAACTGCCAAATGCAATTTGATGATTTTGTTTATATCAGTGAAAATCAGAGCTAATTTAGGGGCTTTATGGACTTACTGGCATTTAATTTCTTAAGTGATTAAAAACAGATTTATGTAATATGTATTCATGTTTGAAGAATGACAATGTCTTAGTTTTGAAAGAAATGTTAGGTTTAGCTATTCCTCAATATGGACTAACCTCTCTCTCAGCACAGAATTCCCCACTGTGGCATGGCTGACAGACTGTGTTACAGACTCTGCATCCATATACCAATGGCAGGGGTCAGAGAATCTCTGAAAAAAATTCTGTTCTAATAAAGTATTCATGTTAGGAAGAACGTTGTAGATCCTACTTCTAGAATTAGAGTAATTGAGACCATATCCAACCCTTTTAAGCCCTACTTTAAGCTTCTCTTCCCTTTTGAAAATACTGAATTTCCTGAAATAATCTGTAAAGTATGTGCAAATTTATAAAGAGCATCCTGACATTCATCTCCCATCCTCTCACCCTTAGATTTGACCTTGTATTTGGCAACATTTCTGTTACAATGTGAGAGCTGGAAGTCTCCTATTTGTTGCCACTGTATTTGTTCATGTATTTAGACACTTAACCTTGGGAACCCAAGGCAAATGAGACAGACATAAACTGTGATTTTATGGTAGTTCATTTTAAAAGACTTTGAAAAGGATTTTCTCTTTGAAAGGCCAAACTTTTTAGATGGGAGTTCTTGCCCTTGTTACTGTCACGTCTTCACTTTAACATCATGCAGTTAGTTTCTGCCCACCCTACCTACAAAGCACACTGTGGCAACCCCTCTGAATTCTGAGGCCACAATATGTGCAGTGAAGCTTACCATGAGTGCAGTCCTCTGATGTGTGGGCCTAAGGAAAGGGTGATGAGGAAAACCAGAATTTCTCACCCCAGAATAATTCTTTTTGACAAATATTTTTGAGTTAAAGGCAATCAAGAATCAGCAAACAGAGAAAGCCCTTTTAGTCCTGTCCTCTCCTTATATTCTACCTGAAGACAAGATATAAATTCTCCTTCCTAAGGACAACTCCTATCAGTCCTGAGACAGCACCAGAAGTATTACAAATAGACTTAACTCTATTGGTCTCTTCCCTTATGTTTACCTTCTCAGTTTCGCACCCCTGGAAGCCTGAAATTGCTTTCATCTTGTCACTTCTTTAAAGTATATTGTTCTTTGTTGAAGATACTATGTAAGCCAGAGTTCCAAGTTTCTGCATTTAGTTATCTGTCACTGAGATTTCTCCCATGTGATGTGTAGTGCACATGGCAAAAAACTTACTTGGTTTTTTTTTATCAATCTGTTTTTTGTTACAGGGATCTGTAACAAAAGATTTGTCCCAACTATGAACTTACAATGTTTGAGGAGAAACTTTATTTCATTTCTAACCATAGTAATAAATCATTATGTCTATGTTTTTTAAAGTTGCAAATTAAACTAAAAAATTGTTTTAAAAAAAGCATGTTTCATCATTTTACTTTGACAAATATGCCTGCAGGAGGATGCAGAAGGTCATGATGTAGAGTACACAGGGAGGGAGGATTCTCAATGAGGCTTCCCTCATCCAGCCAGAGCTGGATCACTGGGCCTTCATCCTCCTCCCTTACTCTCAGCTTCCTCCCTCTTTGACAGGCCTTTCACACAGCTAATGGTGCAGCCCAAAGGGAAAGTTCCATGGCTCAGTCTCCTACCAGGCAGTGCCCCTGTCTGCTGACTACTGCCCTCAGGAAAACTCAATCAGACAAGAGTGGAAGGGCTGTTTGTGCAGGGATTTCTGAAGTCCCACTCAGCAAGGCATTCAGGAAGAGTTCAGGTCCAGGTGCTCCTGTGGGAGAGGTTTGGGTGAAGGTCAGGGGACCTCATGGCAGCGTACTTACTATCAATGGCCTTTGCCCTGTCACCCCTCTCCTCCACCCAAATAATCTCATATTAGATCAACCCTATATTCTGAAAATTGTTCTCCCTTAATCTTTGAGAGTCACTTCACTAATTTTTCCAGTTACATTTCTTCTGCCGTCTTGGTGATCCTTCCCTTCCTCTTCCTGTTATCCAAATCTGAGCTCTGCCTCTAGCCCATTGTTTCTTTTCTAACCCTCTCTTACATAGCCCCTCACTGCTTTGACAGAACTTCTTTGTGCTCCCAGTCCCTATCTCTGGCCACTAGCTCAACATTGGACCCTCCAGCTCCAGCCATTGCTGTAATCTAACGAAGAGAATGGCACCTCCCTTAGGAGTGAGTTTCTCCACATTCATTTTGGTTGAATCTAAATTGGCCCTTAGGGTTAAATATTCATTCATAAGTGCTTCTGCCATATTTGTGTGTGTGTGTGTGTGTGTGTGTGTGTGTGTGTGTGATGGCTGAAACTGCTCTTCAAATTTTATCTGTGATCTTTCCTCATTTTGGAAAGTTTAAATACACACACAGACACACACACATTCACTCACACCCCATGTCTAGACCTTGAACTCTGGTTTCTTTCTTTCTCTCTGGTATCTCAAAGTTCCCTGGCAGTGACTCTGAAATTATACATGGAAGTGTTTTGGGGGCACTTAACACATATGAGTGTCCCTGTCTGTTCCCACTGCAACTAATGTTGCTCCTTAGAGTTCTCTTTTCTAACATGTGCAATATCTTCTTGTTCCAGGCAACACAGACACAGCAATTGTGTGGTTCTTCATCAGCTGACATTGAGCTGTCCTCTTCAGCAGGGTCTGTCCTTTCATTGCTCTTTCCCTCTTTTTCCTTGCCCTAGACTCAGCCTTTAAAGCCCATTTTATTGTCTGTGACAATTTGGATTGGAATTTCACCTCATGCTGAGTTTGTCTGCTGTGTGTAAGCTTACAGACTTATTATGCTCTTTTGTTGTTGTTTTCTTAGATGTTAAGCCTCTGGATCATCTCTTGTGCCTGTGTTTTGAGTCTGAGCCCATTATAAATAAAAATGAACTGCCTGTATAGTATTAAAAATGAATAAGCCCATTTATTAAAAAGAATATGAAAATAGTCTCTTGAGTCTTATTTTTTTAAAGGATAATTTTGAAACTGGGCCTTTTATTTTGATTAGTAACTGTAATCAACATTTACTTTTATTCTGTTCTTATGCCATAAAATTCTTTTGTAATCTTTTTGGAAGTTTTCTTGGTGAAAATGTCTTGTAAATTTAAGTACCATTTCCAAAAAATCACTTATAACTATTTAAAAAATAACTAAAACCTGAAAAATTAAGAATATTGAGAGATTAACTTAACTACAACTTTCAGAAAACTTTTACTGAATTTCCTCAATAATTGTGCTGTAAGGTAGGAGAAACTCTTTTGGAAAATATATTCCACTGAAAAGCACTAAAAATCACAAGTCTTCAGTTTCTATCTCTTTCTTTTAGTTTCTTTGCAAATCATAGTAGGGGCAATTGTGATGTCCTTTGGGTTCAATGGAAAACCGTGAGCACCCAGGCTTGGGATATAAAAATTGAAATGAATTTCAGCTCTCTGATGTGCTATTGGCACTGGCCACATGATGCAAATAATCTACAATTTGCAGATTGCTGCTGTTTAGAGTGGAATGCTTTGAGGATTAATTTATCTCTTGGCTATAGCTTAGAATCCCTAACGTGGGCTCCACAGTGACAGTCACCCTCTATTTTTCCCTTAAGTACAACTTTGAAAAGAAATCCAGCTAATGAAATGGCATAAAAATTAAGTGATGATTCAGTGTGATCAAAGACAATGCAGTAAAACTGAATGGCGACCTTGAATCACAAGTTAGAACAGGGCAGGCCAACTCTGCAGGTTGGACTGCTGCAGTGAGTGGGTTTGATGGGCTAGGGTGATTAGGGTCTCCATGCACTTTGCTGAAGTAACCATTTCTGAATTAGTTTGAGAGCCAAGATTTGCTGGAACTCATGGAAAATTCACTAAGATATATTGACTGAGAAAATGCATTCAAAATCATCAGTAAGACCTTACACAATCAAATTCAAAGCATTACTACACTGGTAAAGAAAGCCAAGCTTATCTTAATGATTTTCCTCTACTGATAGACTTCCTCTACTGATAGATTTTGTTTAAAAAGTTATACTCATTCCTTTTCAATCGTCATCACTTGATGAGTCCTAATACTGTATATCCTAAACCAGTTAAAAAGCATCTTAAAGAAATTCACCTTTCACCTAACAGTTTATTTATTGATATATAGCAGAGAGAACCTCAGTTACACAAGGAGATGGGAACAAGAAACTTGTTGCAACATGTTTTGGATTAATAGCAACAACAAAAGGAAACAAACAAAAATTCTAGGAGAAGACTCAAAAGCTTTCTTAAAGTGTCTGTTGAACATCCACATTATGCAACAGTTGGTTAGGGTACTTGGATCATGTGTGTAAAAAAAAAATGAGAGTAGACAAAATCTCTCATGAGAGGATGCATTCTAAAGGGGAAAAAGACAACAAAAATAAAGTGGTAAAGTAAGTACAACATGTAACATTTTAGAAGGTGACAAACATCACGGGGGGAGAAAAAAATAGAACATTATATGGGGGATGAGACGGGGGTGGAGAAAGTGTTCAGAAGATTTCTTGTTTAAGAAATGACATTTATGGCTGAGTAGTACTCCATTTTATAAAAAAAACACATTTTCTTTATCCAGTCTCCAGTTGATGGGCATTTGGGCTGTTTCCAAGTTTTAGCTATTACAAACTGTGATGCTATGAACATGGGTGCACCTATATCACTGTGGTATGATTCCTTTAATTCTTTGGGGAAGATTCCCAGCAGTGGAATAGCAAGGTCAAATGGGAAATTAGAGAAATTTATAGCTAAATGGATGCACATTGAGGTGATACTCTTAAGTGAAATATATAGGACACACATGTATAAATACCGAATAGTTTCTCTGGTGTGAGAAACTGAAAGTGTAAATAAGGACTAAAATGTACAATAGGTAATGTGAAATAGGAAGAAAAGGGGCAAAGGGGAAGGAAGTGGGAGGGCTAGGGGAAAGGATAGAAGGGAGTGGGATTAATATGAGAAAATGGAAAAATAGGAACAAAATCTTTGTAAATAGGGAGGAATGGAGGGGTTGAAGGGAGGGCTGGGAAAAGGTGAAAAATAAGAACAAAGAGAGACTATGTAAAGGTGCAAATTTCCAATGATGAATGTCATTATATTGTATACCTAAAATGTACCAATGATTAGAATGAATAATTGATAATGCAAAATAGGAAGAAAAGTTCCAAAGGGGTAGGGGTAGTGGGAGGGGCAGGGAAAAGGAAAGAAGGGAAAGGAAAAATGATGAGAAATGGAAAAAGTGGAAATAAAGTCTTTGTAAATAGGGAAGGGTGGAGGGGGTGAAGGGAGGGCTAGGAATGGGGAAAAAGTAAGAACCAAGATGTATCATGTAAAGGTACAATTCCCAATGAGAAATGTAATTGTGTTGTATACCTAAAATGTACCAATAAAAGAATTAAAAAAAAAAAAAGAAATGACATTTAAGCAAAGGCTTTTAGAAAGTGAGTTAATATAAATTAGGGTGGAATGTATCAAAACAGATATATCCCAGAAATAAAGCTGAGAACAAAAGCTGCAGTACTCTTTATGCACAGTACAATATCATTATACAAAGTATAGAAAATCTACAAAACAATATTGATACTCTTATGTTCTAAGAGTGTGAAATACTGTATGCAAATGATAAATACCAAAGAGTTGTTTATTAAATCCAGGAGAACGAGGAAGTAGAATAGATTCTTAATTATAATAATTGTTAAAAAATAAAGGCTAGGCCGGGGATTTAGCTCAGTGGTTCCAGCGCCTGCCTCGCAAGCACAAGGTCCTGAGTTCGATCTCTGGTACCAAAAAAAAAAAAAAAAAAGGCTAACACTTCTGTAACCTTTACTATGGACAAAATATTCTTCTTAGTACTTTATATACAATTTATTTAATTCTCACAACAATCCTATGAGGTAGGGACTATTATTATTCTCATTTAAAAATGATGAAATAGAGAAATATTAACCTTAGAGTTACCAAAACTAAGTGGTGTTATTTTCTATACCTAACTGGATGTTTATCAGTTTTCTTAATAAAAATTCTACATTTTATATCTTGTAAAAAAAGTCTACTAAGGGTTAAGAATAGGCTGTTTTAAGATCTGATGTTTGTAATTTCATAACCAAAGAAATATGTAAAGATAACCCTGGAAAAAGAATGAAAATTCAATAAGATATAGACCTGAGTTTATTTTAAATAACAGAAATATAGGAGCATATATGTTTTTGAAGAAGGCATGCCTTCTAATATAAGCACATATTACCACATATTACCACATATTAATTTTCAGGATAAGCTGAAAGGAGCTATGAAATATTGATTCAATTTCTCAACTATAGATGAAGTCACTACCCAAGAAGCACAAAACTTCTAGGAGTTCAAAAATAGGGTTGTGAAGCTCAGGTGTTGGTGATTTTATAATTTAGGTAAGAATTCATGCAGATTGATGTTTTCTGGTTTGTTTCAGCTGCTCTATTAATAGAAATGTCCTGCTGGGTCTACTCCCAGTGGCTATAAGATGACCTGTCTTCCAGTGAAGTATTGCAGAAGAATCCATCTCCTTGACAACAAGACACAATCAGAATTTTTCATGTCACAAATAATAATTATTATTATTCTTGGCAGGAGTGAATTTCAACTAAATATTCACTCATTCTTTATTGAACAACTTTTCATTGTTTGTTTACTGTGCATAAGATCAGTGGTGATAGAGAAAGCAAAAATGAAATCAGGCAGGAATTCTACCTCCCTGGAGTTTGTAGAAGAGATGACATGCATAGCAACAAACCACCTAAATGTAGAAAGAACCAAGTGAGCAGACAGCAGTCAAGAGAAAGAAAAAGAGGAGATAGAATGGAATCAAAGGCTTCGAGGCCTGAGCTCCAAGTTTCCAGGGAATGCGCAGCTGCATGGGTGCAAATGAGAACTGAAAGCACCTGCATCCACAGAGTTAACTACTGGGGCTGAAAACAGACCACTGAGACCTAATTATTGATTTGAGACAAATTCTGACCTAGAAGATACGCTGTTAAAGCAGTACATAACTTCACTGTTTGTTTCAAGAAATTTCCCCAAATAATTTAATCGCACTGCTCATCTGCGTAACCATCTCTCTTAACAGGACAATAGATGGCTCATCTGGGCAATAGCTCTCGAACAAGCCACCAGCACCCTTCTCCAGCCTCCCTGAGAGCCACATCTCACCGTCCACCAACCCAAAATGTTATGTCGTGAATATGCCCAATTCTAGTCAGTTGTCAACAGTTCTCCAGTCTGAATAGTCTGCCTTAACCACTGAAACCCAGATTTCCAGGCCCCATAAATTCCTTCCTTGACTTCTTCCTTCTGTGACACTGTGAATATCAGCATGGTGGTGTAGACCTAATCAGTGTTGCTAGGCAATAGATTTTATGTGGTCCTTTGGGAGAGCTGACGCAGAATATATGAAGGATGAGGTAGAAAATCTAGTAATAAAACATTTAAAACACAACATTTATCTCATCTCTATGTTATTACAATGTCAAAACAATTAAAAAAATTTGAGATAATTATTTTCATTGTGCATATTCTTGGTATCTTGCCTTGCCTTTGTATTTAATACAACTCTTCCTTTGTTATTGCATTATATTTTGAATGGTCTTGATTATACATTTTTAGAGTGCCGGCATTTTCACTGTCAGATTGCACATTTAACTTGGATAGTCAACAAGTAAGTGATAGCTATGCTAAGAAGTTCTCAAAAGGAAGGATGACCTCAATCCACCTTTCTTTTTTCCTGCTGTTCCCTAGGGCTCCTGCTGTTTTAAAGCCAGAGAAGGGAAAGGGAGGGAACACTGGAAATGGGATTTCACAGTTCCTTTCAACATGCTTTTCCATAGATTATAGTGGTTGGTCTACTTGAATGAGCATGCCAATGATGTATTAACATGGAGGAAAAGAGAACCTGTGGGGTTATAATCCAGAGTGGATCTAACCAAAGAGACCTAGATGCAGTGCTCCCTGTCAGATAAAGCTTGATAGGGATAAAGCTTGATCAGTAAGCCACCTAGCTGTCATGGCTAACAAAGTTTCTTGAAGGTAAAATAACTGAGTTTCAAACAATTTGCAGAAATACAAGTTCACGGAACACTCCCCATTTATAAACTGGGTACTTCTGGTATTTATATTTACATCCTCCCATTTACCTTAGAATGTTTTCTTCAAATTGGACTTTGGGACATATTTAGACATTACTAGGGTTGGCAAAACAAGTAATATCCAAAACAACTCTTAAATAAATAAAAGTCATTGGACTTTAGGAATTCACGTAGTTCTGAAGGGGTTTTGAAGATCAAGTGGAGAGAGGAGTTAGAGGATAAAGTGGATGGGGAAAGGAGACAGCAAGGAGTTCACATTTTTACAAGTACTTAATGATATGTTCTGTTTCTGATTTTTCATATTTTAAATTATTCCAGTAATTTCCCTTGTTACTTTAGTACTATACATTGTGTTTCTTTTATTCATCTTAGTGTAGGCATAATTACATTCACTACTGAAAAGCATATTTCAAATTCTTTAAAAAAAGCCAATACACTCATAAGCATTTTAAATACTGCCACTTAGATTCATTACTGCTTTCATGTAGCTCAGATATTTAGAGTTTGTATGCTAGTGTGAGATACATTTTAAAGAGATGAGATAAATAAAATGAAACCAAAATCCAATTTAAAGGACCAATAACGATTTCTAGGGATGGAGGCAGACCGTTCAGTTTCAACTATAGTGTTAATTATACCATAGTTTAATTTTCCAGATTTTTACATTTTGCTACTTGAAAATTAGTAATCATTCTTTATTTTAGTCAAAAGAGCTAAATCTGAATAATTCTTGCCTATTAGCAGTTATATCAATGAGTCCAAATTTCTAGTTATATTTTGAAGTTCAGTATTCATAAACCTTCAACCAGTTACCTTGAAAACACAGGGAAAATGAGGTCCTAGGAACAGATTTCTTATCACTTTACCAAAAGGTGGCAAAGACTAGGGTTGCTCATATATTTCCCAGCTGTCATCTCTGCACCATGTACTGGAGCAAGCCAAAGAAGAGTCAAATATATAGCCGTGTTGTCTTGTGTACTTCCCTAAGAAAATATTTCACAGAGTGTGGGATGTAAGCACTTATCAACTTGAGGTTCAAAATTAACAGATAGTTTTGAAACTGAAGATTTTCCTAGTAAAAACCATCATCCTCTTAGAAGTTGTTCTCTTAGAAGTTCTATATACATACCTTTTATTTTAGGAAATTTTATAGGCTTCACTAAAACTCTAGGTGAAAAGCCTGCCTGTGTACCCTAATTCTCATCCAAGAGGCAACTTCAGCACCATCATTCTGTGGTGATTTTTATTGCCATTTTGGTCTAAGTTCACAGTTGTTGGTTTCCATTTTATTACTATGAACATGTTTAATTTTGGGGTGATCTTTAAAATGGCAGTTAATGGTCATACCCAATAAGTACAAAAACATAAAGAAAATTTTAATGTTTGGGAAGTGTTGAGAGAGAGAAGGCCCATGAAATATGAAATCTGTATTCGGAAATTATATGTTAACATGGAAGATGGTAAGAATGATCAACCAGTCTGAGGTTGTACCAGTCTGAATACTGAGGCAGAGGACAACAGGAACTAGGCTGATTTACAGATTGTGTGACAAGCACTGTGCTTTGCCACTGACAGTGAGCAAGAGGCAGAAATCTAACTGAAAAAACAGAAGAAAAATGGAATCCCAATCTGAGAATCAGCATCAACATTTGGTGTTGACAAATAAGGCTGGGATTAGTTTGAGGGCATCAGGGACAGGGATGGAAAAGTACTAGATGATGTTAGAGCTGTGGATTCCTTCCTCTGTGTCGGATTTTACTGTTGACTCAAAAGGGTTCCATATAGACGAAGCTGGTCTAGGCTGAAAGATGAAAGTCTAGCAGCCAGTCTCTCATCAAGAAGGAAGATTGATTCCCCTATCCACAGCCTATGAAGTGAAAATCCATATGTTCACTTTGGGTGCATGAAAAAAAACAATTTTCAGAAAATACATTTCGCTGAAGCCCACAAACTTTTCTGGGGGCAAGCCTCATCTTATCTGGCCCACCATTAGCCATGTTATTCATGAACATTTACCTGGGGAGGATATGTAGCAAAATAACTCATTGTCCATCTTTTTTTGCACATCTACATTTTTCACACCATAGCTTTTAAGTAGGAAGAGATAACCAAGAGCATGTTTATGGAAGAGAAAATCAGTTATTATCCAGATACACTTGATTCTATTTGGACTCATCCATTCAACCTATGTTTATTGCCATGCACTGTTTTGTCCTGAGGATACATAGAGAACAAGGCAGGACGGTCCCTGTACTCATGGTACTTATATTCTATGTGGGGCACAGACAAGAAATAAGCAATTACAAGATGTTAAATGCTGATGAATGCTGTGGGAAATGGCAATGTGAGAATGTAGAGAATGAGTCTCTACTCTATGAAAGTAGTTAGGAAAACTGTCTCCAATGCTGTGCCATCCAAAGGAGGTAAGGGCAACACACTAAGGCAACACAGGTAAGGGCCCTGGGGGCAGGGTGCTGTAGGCAGACAATATAGAATGCACAAGGTGCATTAAAGAGGCTGGAGGGCAAGGAGTGATGGGCAAGGAGAACAGAGTTGAATTCAAAAAGCCCTGCTCATCCCATTATGCAGGGCCCTTTTAGGCAATCTGTAAGGATTTAGGTTAGTGTTGTTAACAAGATGGGAAGATAGTGGAATGTTTCAAGCAGGGGGTCCCTGGATCTCTCTCTCTCTCTCTCTCTTTCTTTCTTTCTTTCTTTCTTTCTTTCTTTCCTTCTTTCTTCCTTCCTTCCTTTCTTTCTTTCTTTCTTCCTTTTTTTCTTTCTTTTTTTTAAATTCACTCCTGCAGGTGTGATGAAATAGACTGTAGTGAGCAAGGATGGGTCAGAAAGCCAGTTAAGAAGCTATGACCACAGTGCAAATGAGAGATGGCAGTAAGTCAGGTAAGGTGGTGACAAGAGAATCTGTAGTGCCTTGAAGACAGGTTGACAAGATTTGCTGACAAATGGTATATCAGAGTGAGTGAGAGAAAGAGAATAGTCTCAAATGACTGCAGGTGCTAGCAGAACATCTGGATGGCCAGGGATGTGACCCGCTGAGACAGGGAAGGCTGTATGAGCAGGAAGTTATGTGCATTGGTGGAAAGGGTATCAAGTGCTCTGTTTTGAGTGTCTTAAATTTCAGATGCCTGTTACCCAGCCAAGTGTGGAGTAGACAATTGACATAGTCATAGGACAATTCAGTATCTTTAAAGTTGAAGATCTTTTGAAGAACAATACATTATAATGTTGTGTAAGCCAGGTATAGTCCAAGCTGGAAAAGATCACATGTACACATTAGTATTAACTTTATTGTGAGGGCAAGGTAAGCCATCTATGTCCTGTGTGTTTCAAACTGGAGTCTTTGACCCAGATCTACACTTTCCCCAGGCTGGTTGAAGTTCAACAATCACATACACAAAGTGAATCTCAGTCTGGATTAAAGACTGTGAACAACTTACAGGTTGATGACTAAAATCTAATTCTTTCAGATTAAATGATCTACTTCAAAATTCAAAAAATAATTTTGCAAGATCTTGATAATCATAAATAAAACCAGATTTCATGGTTTACGGGATAATCCCGTGACAATAAACTGTGGAGTGCAACAGAAAACCTGAAACCTTTTCTATCTGATTCTCCTCCTTCCCTTTTATTTTGGAGACACAACATCACTCTAAGTGCAGAGGGCCCGGGCCATATCTAGTTCCTTGAGCATTGTTACAGCATTGTTAGATCCATTTTTAAATTTCCAAGACAAATACAAAAATGATATAGATATTTAATAAGGTATCTGCTTAGGACTAATAGAGTTATGCTACTCTAAAAAGAGAACATTTACAGAAAAAGTCCATCTTGTGACCAGAAAATTAAGAAAGAATTGGGTTAATAAAGAATCAGCACTGTTGGAAGCTTGCAACAGGCATGTATGTTTTTCTTTTTTTAGAAGTTTTGTCAGATTATCGTTTCCAGAGGGGTTTTTCCTCATTAGGAGAGACTCAAGAGATGTTCAATGTTTATAATTCTCAGCCTTTTAAAAAAAGGTGTTTTCAGTGGGTCTGCGGCCAGAGAGACGGTGACCTGCAGCCCGGGCGCTCAGTTCCGCAATGTCCAGCCTAGCTGGCGCCCTCTGGGCCCTCAGGGAGGTGGGGGAGAGTTGAGGAGGTAGCACCGCGCCCCCACCCCGCCTCCTGCCTCTGGTCCCAGAGAAGGCCCAGTAGGCCCAAGCCGGGGCCTGGAGCCCAGAGCCGGTCCAGTGCCCCGCCGTGGATACTGGTTACATCCTGAAGAGCCCGGCTGTTAAACGTTTAATGAAAGAAGTAGCAGAATTGAAAGACCCAACAGATCATTACCATGTGCAGCCTTTAGAGGATAATCTTTTTGAATGGCACTTCACAGTAAGAGGGCCCACAGATTCTGATTTTGATGGAGGCGTTTATCACGGACAAATAGTACTACCACCAGGGTATCCCATGAAACCACTAAGCAGTATTCTCCTAACAGCTAGTGGACTATTTGAAGTGGGCAAGAAAATCTATTTGAGCATCTCAGGACATCGCCCTGAAACTTGGAAGCCTTCATGGAGTATAAGGACAGCGTTACTAACCATCATTGGATTTATGCCAACAAAAGGAGAGGGAGCCATAGGTTCTCTAGATTACATCCCTGAGGAAAGAAGAGCACTTGCCAAAAAGTGCATTTTTTGTCTACATAACTAAGATCACAAGATTTCTGTTGTGAAGGCTGTGGCTCTGCCATGAAGGATGTCCTGTTGCCTTTAAAATCGAGAAGGGACTCAAGCCAGGCTGACCAAGAAGCCAAGGAATTCACAAGACAAATCAGTTTTAAGGCAGAAGTCAATTCATCTGGAAAGACCATTGCTGAGTCAGAGTTAAACCATTCCTTTTCACTAAATAATTTGCAATGTAACATACCTACAACATTCCAGGGTGCTATGGCTAGCATTTCATATGGAGTCCAGAATCCCTCAGCAGCATCCTTTCAACAACCTACCCAACCTGCAGCTAAGAATACCTCTGTGAGCCCTTGACAACACCGGGCCCAATAGTAAAGTCAAAGAAGGTTGTTGATGTCACCAGATGTAATACAGGGCCAGCAGCCAATAGACAACCACACAGATCATGGCGGATCAGCTGTGCTGATTGTCATCCTGACTTTGGCATTGGCAGCTCTTATATTCTGATGAATATAGATGGCCAATGAATACATATTTGACTTTGAGTTATAATATTGTTTTGTGAATTAAGAGCTGTGACTCAACTGCTTCATTAAACATTCTGCATTGGGTATAATGTAAGAATTGTTTACCAAGAAATTATTTTGTATCTGCCCTTCATTCCTTTTTTGATCTTTATAAATTTATTATAAATTTAGATAGACATTCAGACCATGCCAAGCAATGTGTCCTGCATAGTTTAAGAGACTGGAATTTAGAGTTCTTTATCTCACTATTTGATCTGCTTCACAGGGAAATAATTTATTGTTATTTCTCACACCTCAATTTCTTCTTTAAATTTGCAATACCTTTCTGTATAGTTCTTTGAAAATTTCAGATAAAAGATGTTATTTTAAGTTCCTAGGAGTATTATTAATTACTCAATACTATTTATTGAGTACTTCTCAACAGGTAAAATGATATAGGGATAGAAGAATTGAAAAGGGATAAAGCAAAACTCCAAGTAGCTTCTTTAAAGTGTCATTCATAGGATACATATTGGGACAGCCCATTCTGTCACTTTGTGTTCTAAATAACTACAATGAAAATAACTTTATTTTGGTCAAACATTTCTGAGGAAATGAGATCACATTTTCGTTATTGGATGTTAATTGAAGAGGAAGTACTTTGTAACCACTTTGATATACTGTTATCATCCCCCTCCCTCCAGTATACATACAGATTAAAGAAAAAAAAAAAAAAAAGACAGTCCTTCACAGATCTTTGGAAGAAAGAGCCCAAGCCTTGATTTTCTTCTAGAAGTTAAGAGGGAGGATCTTAGGATTTGAATGTTTGCTGTGCTTTGAAGTATCTTTTGAAACATATGCCAACCTCTGTAATCACAATAAATTTTAATTATTCCAGGAATATAAAAAAAGGTGCTTTCAAAAATAAAAACAACTTTTTCCCATGACTATTGTAAAATATTAAAATAGTAGTAAAATGTGGAATTAGCAATTTAACCATCCAGAGACAGTCATGATGAATATTTGTTGTAAGTATTCTGGTAACTCTCACCACACATGTGTATACACACAGTTCTAAATACATGGCTTCGCGCTATGCATGAAATCCTGTAACTTGTTTTTTTCACCTAACACGAGTGGATATCTTTTTTTTTGGTATCAGGGATTGAACTCAGGACCTTGTGCTTGTGAGGCAGGCAGCGGCAACAAGTGGATATCTTTTAATGTCAAATAATGAAGACCGACAGCATCATATTTATTTATTTATTTATTTGGTACCGGGGATCGAACTCAGGTCCTTGCACTTGGGCAGCAGGCAGCGAAACCACTGAGCTAAATCCCCGGCCCTACATCATCATTTTTAAAGGCTACATCATCATATGGCAATATCCTTTAACCAAACCCCTACTGATATTTGTGAAAGCGAGTCACCTGTAAACCATTCAGATGATCTAAACAGGACACATCCACCAAAGCGCCACCCCTACTGGGTCGAAGTATTAGTGCATTGAAATGTTGATACTCCCTGCTAAAACACTGTTCAGAAATTGTACACAAACTCACACCTGCAGTAACAGTGAGGCTGATTTGTCCCACCTTCCTTGACTGTCAGGGACTGTAGGGTGCCCCAGTATCCCCTCCTCCCACCTCAATATATGTATTCGTCTCTTCCTTCCTGAGATGAAGCTTGGCACCATTGCACTCTGAGAGAAATGAGGACAGTTTTTGCATTTCACCTTAATCAGATCAAATTAGGACAGGTGGCAACCCTGCAGGCAACGTAATTATGAAAAATGTCAGTGTTCAATACAGGCTGTCCTTCTAGACTCCCAATCAAATAGGACATCAGAGCCCAACCTTCCTACTTTTAGCTGGTGACTCGCAAAGTACTCACCCACACATTCTGGATATAACAGTGCTGCAAACTCAGATTAAACCCAGTCTGAAAGCATGAAAATCTATTTTGTGAGATTAGCTAATTTAACATTAATTCTTCTTTTACATTTTTACACGCCAAGTAGGAAAACAAAGTAAAGCAAAACTAAACCCTATAGCTGGACTGTTACTAGGAAAAAAAAATCTAACACCTCTCTCCTATACTTTTCCCTCAACAGTGTTGAGGATTCCCTGGTTTCATTGTACGAGAGAAGCAGTCCTGTCCAATAGAAAATGTGCAATACTATCTGTTTAAACAGACTTGTGATAAACTGAAGCTGGATACACAGTTCTACATTACAGAGCTTCATTTAGGATAGTGTTTCTCAGCAGACACTCCGAGCTCCTCAATAACAAATGTTATATTGAAAATGCACTCAGTAAAAAGTGCAATATGAGTCTCTGTGGAGTGATTTTTCAGCATGTCAAAATTATACTATCACACCATGGAAACAAATTATCTAGTGCAAGCTTGGCTGCTAAGATTGCCTTAAATAAAGTCTTTGTAAATAGGGAAGGGTGGAGGGCGTGAAGGGACGGCTAGGAATGGTGAAAAAATAAGAACCAAGATGCATTATGTAAAGGTACAATTCCCAATGGGAAATGTAATTGTGTTGTATACCTACAATGTACCAATAAAAGAATTTAATACAAAAAAAAAATTGCCTTATTAGCCATGCAGTGTTACTTCATCAAGAATGCCTGTCTGGATTCCTCAGTGTATCTCAACAATGGCTTTTCCATTTCTACAAAGTCCAGTTTGTTATTTGGAACCCAACAGAACATTAAAGAATCTGGTTGCAGTTATTTCCAACATTTAGACTGAGAATTAAAAAAACTTTTTGATTAAGTTTATTGGTACATTTTAGGTATACAATACAGTTACATTCATCATTGGGATCACGTACCTTTACATGATGTATCGTGGTACTTATTATTTCCCCTTCCCCTGCCCTCCTGTCACCCCCTCCACCCTTCCCTATTTACAAAGACTTTATTTCCATTTTTTCCTTTTCTCATGTTTTTTTCTTTTCACTTCTTTCCTTTCTCCTACCCCTCCCACTTCCTCTACTCTTTTAGACCTTTTCTTCCTATTTCAATTATCAATTATATATTTTAATCCTTATTTACGCTTCTAGTTTTTCACACCAGAGAAATCAGTATTTACCTGCTTGTGCTATTTATTTCACTTAAGAGTATGGCCTCAATGTGCATCCATTTAGCTATAAATGTCTAGTTTCTCGTTCTTTATAGCTGAGTAATAGGGGCATTTTTTAAAAGGGAAAAAGCCTGATGATTTAATTTTTCTAATTTATCTGTAGTTTGTATTCTTTTCGAGGAGTATTAGGAAGGAAGCCTCAAAGTGGGAGTTTTAAGCACCAAATTCTCTTTCTGAAATTCTGACAGCTCAAAGAAAACATAGTTTACATTATAAACATGGTATAAGATTCTGTGATATATGAGATTCATATATGTGAGCTTTAGTTTTCTTGTACTTGTATAAAATGGCACTACACTGGTTTAGTAATAGTAACAGATTTTTGTGAATGATGATTGAAACTTGCTTCAAAAATGATAACGATAATGTCAACAAAATAACCAAAGGAAGACTAATCTGTAGATGTGCTCTTAGGGAACAGAAATCCTCTTTTGAACATAGATATGCTGTAGAAAAAAAGGGAAAGAAATAAAGAAATTAAAGCCAATGTTCAATTCTTAATTCAAAATAGAATGTGCTGCATTCACCTCTCAAATTTTAAAGTTTGAAAATTCGTCAAACTCTTGGCTAATCTTTAATAGACTTTTTTTTTTTACATTTGGGTATTTAAAGTGGAATGAAAACTTTCTCCCATCTGGTTGTCAATTAAATAGCTTTCTAATTGTATCTCAGACTTGCTAATAATTGTTTGTCCCCAGAATGGGTTCACTAATGTTTCAAGACACAAAAAGAGATGGTGGCCTATCAAACTTTGTTACAGAAGGTCAGATGGTCATTCTGGCCCTTCACTTGCAACTTTGAAACCAGACTAGGTAGGTGGTTCTCCTTACCCATCTTGTTTTCTTCTTTTAGAGATGGCTCTGACCACACACAAACAATCTCAGCCCAGCAGAAGTTACCCACGTCATGCACCAAATTCAACACACATCTCCAAGCTCAGTGTCTTCTCGCCTCCTCTACACTCCTACCTATTTCTTCACTTAGAATCACCTTCTCCTTGTCTTTAGAGGAAGATTTTAAGAAGTCCTTTAATTGTTTCTGCAACATACAATTTTGTGCCTCATTTGCAGTTTGGTTTTTGTCACAACACTGCCTGAGCAAAATTCAGGTCATTGAAAATTGAGCCTTGTTTTTTTTCCTCTGTGTACTACTTTCTTGCTTGTTGTTGCTCCAGCCATCTTGGTGACTTGTTGTGGAAATGTAATGACGCTAGTCCTCATGAGGCAGACAACTAATCCACGTGAACACCTTAAATTTCTTTTCTGAATGTGATTCTTGTAAAACAAATAAATGAAACAAATTAAAAAAAATCCACGAACTAAAATCTGTCTCTTTTGTTTCTCTTCATACTGCTATTTCTATTAGAAAAAAAAAATTCTCTTTTGTGTATGTCTGAATAGAATACCTCTGCATTTCTTCTGTCGAAATAGTATGGTTCCAGTGTTTGTTAGGTACGTGATATTTTGGAGAAATGAAAACACCCTTATTATGTCTTATAACAGAGAAATATAGCTCCCTAAATTAAATCTGTATTCATCCTAATAGTGCCTTATACAAAAGGTATCTGGAGAATTATCCAGTTTGCCTTTCTGCAAAGTGCCTCCTGCATCACATACTGAAGGATTTGCCCTTGCCAAGCCCCTTCTGCACCTCCTGCATCCAAGCAACAATCACCAATAGTGAAAAGATGCTTCCTATGGCTAGCATAGTGTGCATACTTCAAAGTGCACAACATGAGATTGCTCTCCTCTTCCTGAGACAGTGATTTAAATTTATGGGGGGGGCAGTGGGTAATTTTCATGGCCTTATTCACTACTTACCGATACTCAAGGGTCTTTAAAAAAAAAGTCTGCTATCAAAACTCATTAATCTAATCTGTTTATAAAAACATTCTCAGATTAACAAATCAATGATACTTATGCACCACAAAATTGGCTCCCACTTAGTGTTTCTTTTGGTACTGGGGATCAAACTTAGGACCTTGCGCTTGCAAGGCAGGCAGCAGAACCACTGAGCTAAATCCCCGGCCCTCTCACTTAAAGTCTTTATTCTGACTAGACTTACAGCTTGCATAAGTCCCATGCTTTTGTGATTTAGACTGAAGACAAGCAAGGGTGACTGCCTTCTTTTTGCAGCAGTGCAGGCCCATAAGGAGAGTGATTCTTATTACTAATGTACAGCAACATATGCTTAAAAACTATAAGATGTGGCCATGAGAATACAATTCTTCAATTCCTAAATTTCCACTAAAATACAGTTTAAGCAATTTAAGGGGGCATTATATTTTAGTATATGTGCTGCCGAAGCAAGCACTGGGGGCATTATGAGGATGCTAGTAAAACAACTTAAAAATTAAACCGTCATTATATGTCTGTATGAAAGAGATAATTCCAGAAACAAAAATCACATTTTTCCCACTTTTTCAACTATAAACAAAACAAATCTTTCAAATAAAAATTACTCCCTTAAGTACTTTAATGGAAGCCTGCAATTAGGAATGATAATACAAATCTGATCATTCTTATGGCAAAATGAATGCTGTTTAAGCATGGTGTTTTATTTTTGTTTTTTTAAAAGTGTTTTTCACATTGAGCTAACTTTACCTAACATTTAGAGCACTGGATTTTAGCAGTAGCATCTTTTAAATTCTTAAAAATCTCTTTTCACTCCTTGATGAGAATTATTCCTAATGTTTCAAGCAGAATATGACATAGAAGAAGCCTTTACTTGGCATTTCTGATTCAAAGTTCAATGCAAAATTTTAGTTCTTAGTACAGATAAAGAAAAACTCTACAAATCAATATTAACTTATCATGGAAATCAGTAGTTATTAGGACTAAAATTTATTCTATAAGTATACATTTTCAATGTACAGTTGTACCTTGGTTCATGAATAGAATGTATTCCACGATTCTGAAAACGATGGCCATATTCACGTTTGTGTGAGAAAGAAGGCCGCAGTGATGTTTGTCACCCAATGCACAGTTCAAAAACAAAAACAAAATTTTTCCAAATGCCTCAGTTTGTGAGCCAAATCATTATTTTAACACATCCTTTTAATTAATAAATGGATACAAGGCAATTTAGTGATATTTGCAACAAGCAAGATGGTCTCTTATTATTGTTCTTGTTTTAATTAAAGGAAAGGTAGTGAGAGAAAATGATGGAAATAAAAATGACAATGAGGCGGAGTGGGAGTGGGGGCTGGACCACAAAGTACAGAAGCTCAAACCAATCATGCTGTTCTCTAGGGACCTAAAACTGGGTTTTCATTTCCCTAGTGATCAGGATAAAGAGAAAGGCAACATAATCCCTATAATCCCTATAAAACAAAACAGAACTAGAATTAGCTCTTGAGAGCAGCATGCAATTTATTTAGGTACAAGTCCAAGATTGTCAGAATCAGCAAATAAAAATATAGGACACCAAAATTGAGCTTTAGATAAATTTGAATTTCAGATAAATTAGTGTTTCAGATAAAATGAGTAAAATTTTTTTTAGCATAAGTACATTAAGGATATTTCTGTGGAATTTAAATGTAACGGAGAGTCCTACAGTTTATCTCGCAGTACTGCCAAACCATAAATTAAATACCATATTTGTTATAGGTCATTTGTACAATATAGTACATGTCTTGATATCATATGGAATAGCTAGAATGAGTAGAATGAGAAATAGGATATTTCCTAGAAACTACAGCTTCAAACGTGAACATCAGTGTAAAGTGTGCTATATGCCATGGAGACATCTGCTAATGCACCAAACCAAATAGGTTCGGCAGGAGCAACCGCTACAGGACAGGTGAGAGGAGGATGGCTGAAGTTCTGCCCTGCTGTGGGGATCACTCACTGTCCATGTGAGTCATCTACGACTCAGACACCAAATCTTAATTCCTCTTTCCTCAGAAGTCTGCTGACTCTATCCTTAAGGATTTAGTACAGGTATGTCCAATCTGTGGCCGGAGTTTTGGGTATGCCTGTTTTATAATTTCAAAGGGAGTTTTGTTACTTATTTACATCAACTATGTTAGATATTTCATAGGCAGCCCAAGGCAATTTCTCTTTACTCACTGTGACCCGGGCAGGCCAGGCATGTGCAACCTGCAGGCCAACCTTCCAATAACTATGTTTTAGAGGAAATGAAGCTTCACTTCAGATAAATCTAATGTAGAATCAAATATTATAAAGTAAACCTTTTACAAGAAGAATAGAGAATTTATTTTTCAACAGTCAAAATTTGAAATGAAATATGGATGTTTTCTTCAAAAGGTTGTTAACTTTTGATCTTCCTTTTCAGGTAGGCAATTCATGGTCTCAGTTTTTAAAGGGTTTGAGAGGGAAAGAGAAAAATACATGCAAAACATTCTAATTTGTGTATGTAATTGCTAACAATTTTGTTTCTTTCCTATAACTGCTTACAGTTATTTCTGATTTTGTGACATGAGAAGTCATTGCCTTCCTTTTCAGTGGGTATGTTTTCTGTTGAATTTCCTTTAAACTACAATGTGTTCAAAGAGGATTAATTTCTGAAGAGCAATTGTGATTTTACTCATACTCCATTTTATGTGTAACTAAATAAACATCCTAATCTCAGCTTCACAGTAGAGAAACCTGCCAGCTACCACTTTGGCCAAGTGATCAAAGTTGCTATCATCAGTAGTGGGACAAGCTGACATCATTTGCCTCCTGAAAAGGGCACAGCTTCATTACCATGACACCCTTGCCAAAAATGCAAGAGAAAACCTCAGACACACACAGATTCAAGGACACTGTACAAAATAACTGTCCTGTAATTGTTAAAACTGTTACTGTCATAAAAGAAAGAATGATGGATTTGTTCCTTATGAGAAGAGGTGGAAGGATGAGGTAACTGAAACCAACACATGAACTGTAATTATTTTTCCTTTTAGGTACATAGTTAAGACAAATTCATGAAATCTAAATAAGGAATGTATATTAGACAAGAGGATGACATCAATGCTAATTTCCTGAAATTGATAATTGTATTATGTTATGTAACGTACTCTTGAATTAAGGAAACACATTCTGAAGTTCTCAGAAATAAAGAAAAATCATTTTGGCAACTTACTCTCAAATAATACAGGAAAAAGTGTGTGTGTGTGTTAGACAAACAAGTGGTGTCCAGTTGAAGACCACAAGAAAATGTTCTCCTAGCCCTGCAACTTTTCTCTTTTTGAACTTTTAATCTTTATTAGTACATGTTTGCCATACATAATGA
Source organism: Heterocephalus glaber (assembly GCF_000247695.1). The sequence continues at coordinate 1,749,565 of NW_004624855.1, read as the reverse complement.
TTATATTCATCATGGGAAATTGGTGCATGTATATAAGATAACAATTCTTTTTTCATACCCTTCCCATCCCCACCCTCTTTTTTTCCCTCTGCAACTCCTAAGTCTGAAGTTAGGTCAAAATAAGCAGTTAAAAGGAAGAACATTTCCTTTGGTAAAAAGTAGCCTAGTTTGGTCAGGAGAGGAGTCTGCAGTCTGCCGAGACTGAAGGAAATGCTGCTGGGATGCGACAGATAGGCAGACTCCTTGGAGCTGTCTCTATACAGCCTGCCATGGGGCTGGGGACAGCTCTCACAGGCCATGGTTCTCTGATGCTTCCATGTTTGCCTTTTACAGCTGAGACTAGAGATTCTATAACATCCATAGATAATTGGGACTACATCTAATCAACCCAACAGGGTTTTAAATACCTAGAAATGTTTCAAATATTTAACAGTGAGGGCTGTTGTTTCTTTTTTGATTCCCCCTGTATCTTATTGGATAGCATTATGCATTGATTCCAATGGCATGCTAAATCACCTGCATCGGCAATAACGCCACACATCCTGGTCTGTATTATTTTTATCCAACTATAAAATATTTTAATGGAGGACAACAAAAGGAATAATGCCATTTTACTTGACTTTTTACAAAACAAGTTAATCCCTTTTTTATTAACAGGGTACTGAATATGTAGTGTTTTTAAAAGATTCTTCTATTTTTTTGGTACTGGGGATTGAACTCGGGACCTTTTGTTTGTGAGGCAGGCAGCAGAACCACTGAGCTAAATCCCTGGCCCTAAAGGATCAAAGCCTTGCCTATACCTTGAAGTAGTATTCTGTGACTATTGTATATAGGATTATTTCGGTTATGCAGAAACTACACCTCAAAGACTGAGAACCAAAATATAAAGAAATTACATATTAATTTTCACTGAACAGGTCACTTATTAATTTTAACATTGTCATAATCTCATTTACAATCAGCTTTCTGTACCTACAGGTTCTGCATTCTCAGATGCAACCAACCACAAACTGAAAATATATCCCTCCCCTCAGAAAAGGAAAAAAAATGTGTTTATATTGAATGTGTAGGGTTTTTTTTTCTTATCATTATTCCCTAAACTATGTAGCAAAGCCCTATCAAAAATACAGTGCAAGGCCAGGGATTTAGCTCAGTGATTCTGCCACCTTCCTCGCAAGCACAAGGCCCTGGGTTCTATCTCCGTTACCAAAAAAAAAAAATTGTGTAAATTAAAAATATATTACAGTATTAGACACATTACCATTAAAGCCTCTCAAAATACTCTCCCAGGAATGGAGGGGTTGAAGGGAGGGCTGGGTAAGGGTGAAAAATAAGAACCAAGAGAGACTATGTAAAGGTGCAAATTTCAAATGATGAATGTCATTATATTGTATACCTAAAATGTACCAATGATTAGAATGAATAATCAATAATGCAAAATAGGAAGAAAAGGTCCAAAGGGGTAGGGGTAGTGGGAGGGGCAGGGGAAAGGAAAGAAGGGAAAGGAAAAATGATGAGAAATGGAAAAAATGGAAATAAAGTCTTTGTAAATAGGGAAGGGTGGAGGGCGTGAAGGGAGGGCTAGGAATGGGGAAAAAATAAGAACCAAGATGCATTATATAAAGGTACAATTCCCAATGAGAAATGTAATTGTGTTGTATACCTAAAATGTACCAATAAAAGAATTTAACAAAAAAAAATTCTCCCTGTCACTGAACACATTTATCCTACTATTCTTGCCACTTTCTGAAGGAGTTTTGGAAGTACTCTTTCATGAATGTCTTTAGTTGCACTGTTATGGTTGCCTTAATGTCCTGAATCACCTCAAACTGTTCACCTTTCATGGTCATTTTGACTTTGTGGAAGAGCCAAAAATCATATGGTGTCAGATCTGGCAGATGAGGACAAATTAATGTTTTTATGAGCTTGCCTTTCCACTGGATGGACTCAGCAACAGCATTCACTGTAGTTTTGATCACACATTATAAAGATACTCACGAAAGCCGACTTCCACAAATGCTTCATAAAGTGACAAGATCAGTGTGACAAGTGTGTTTGAAATGATGAGGGTATTTTGAGGGGGATTAATGGCAATGTGTCTTTTACTGTGATAATTTTTAAAAATTTAAACATTCACTGTATCTTTCAATCACATCCTATATATTGAAATGTAAACCAATCTGAATATCCTTGGTATTATTCAAAAGGATAAGCAATACTTTGAGAACTCTAAATTTGCAATATAATTGTTGACTCAATGCTGCAATTTTAACTATAAAATGGTGTCAAAATAATTACATCTTTCTATTCTGTGTCAGATAAAGTAGCACAGATTCTTATACATGTATATTATACAAACATCAAAGAATCAGTTTTGAGTGTTCAATCATTGGAAAATGGTCAGGATAGGTTAAATGCATGTACTTACTTCCACAAACAGACCTGCCATTCTGAAATGCTAACATGCACTAAAATAAATAAATGAATAATAAAATAAAATAAAAGCAAGGAATTCACAGCAGCCTCTCACACTGACAGATGCTGACACAGACATTCCAGAGGAGCTCCCCATGTGATTCTTGTAATTCTTGAATCTCATTCACAGGGAATTATTTAGGCCCAGGAAATACAGAAAAAGCAAAGATTTTGAAGATTTTACTCTGTTGTAGGTTGATCTGATTGTCTATTACTGTCTCACAAACTCCCCCTACCATTTGTTTCTCCCTCCCCTCTCTCTGGTCAGCTGGGTTTCATCACAACACAGGGCCTCAAGGGCTCTGACTTTCTACCAGGACAGCCAAGGGCTCTTTCCAAAAACCAGCAAATGAGCTGCTGGTCATCTGCAGAGCTAGACCTGACTCCTGCTCTTCCCATACCGACTGTTGGGCAAAGTAGACACAGGCCAGACTCAAAGGATAAGGACACAGAGCCCACCTCTTTGGGGCCCAGAATTTAATATGCCTCAGGGTAAACTTGGTGTGATGGCGTATACCTATAACCCCAGCACTGTGAGAGGCTGAGGAAGAAAGATCACAACTTTCAGCCCAGCCTGGGCAACTTAGCAACTTAGTGAGATTCTGTCTCAAAATATTAAAATGGGATGAGGATGTAGCTCAGTGTGAAGGTCTTGGGTTCAATCCCTAAAACTGGAAAAAAAAATTCCACAGACTTGATCTTTTTCATGACAATTTAGGTTTATCAGGCAAAAAAGGGATGAGGTGGTATTGTGATTTATGGAAGGAAAGTGAAAGAAGGAACACTCCTGGACCACTTTAATGGGGTGTCTTTCACTAACTCCAGTGATGCCTTTAAATCCAAACCAGTAACAGTACTAGATAAAGAGAGCCAAGAAATATCTGCAGCTAATGTTCTCATGGAATCCCCAGTGGCAGAGGACAGCTGAGAGGCCACACCGAAGGACAGGAGACCTGATCACCTGGGGTGACAGGGGACAAGGCATCCTCAGTCCACACAAGATGACCACCAGCCCTAAACTGCCATCTGTCCAGGCTTGCCCTATTTACCAAGGTTGTTGGCCTACTTTTGGTCTTTCCCTTGTCTTTCAACATGTTCTCGGCCCGTGCACATGAGACTTCAGTAGAACAGCATCTGCCTTCAACTTCATCATCTAGAGAGTGATCACTGATAGTGATGCAGAACAAGAAGAGAGAAAAGCCTGGCTGTAGTTGGAAGTAGAAAGTAACTTTTTTGGGAAAAAAGTTACTATACATGAGTTCATGGCTGAAAAACCAACATTCACCTAGTCTGAAGATTTTTATCTTCATTAGTACTCATTTTATAGAAAACAACTGTTCAGATGACATTTGGCTTTTGCAAATCCTTCTGACTTTTGTTTCCACTTTGGGATTGCAGCTTCTTTCTCCCTCAACTTATCTGTAGTCTCTTTCCACACTAGCCTTGTCTCACACCTGTCCTAGGGCTCCAGTGATACCTATGGCGGCTGTAGGAACACCTAGCATGAAAAGACTGCCAAATACTTTCTAGTGGTCCCCACCTTCATAATGGCATGGGGGCTATCTTCCTCTGGAAGTAGTAGAAGGTTATTTTCTTGGTCATCAAAGAGCTAGCCCTAATTTATTATAACAACATTCATATTACTGTGAAAAGGTTGGCAGACTTTGGGCTTTTCCTACAAAGAGTTGTCTACAGTCATACCTTGGCACTTGATTACTTTGAAATTCTCAATTTGGTACTTGATGCCTTTAGAACTGAAAAATTTGTCCCTGTACTTGTCTTTTTTTTTTTTTTTTTTGCACTCAACACGCCAGCTAGAACTTGTCTGTGTTGGTTGCCTCATGACTGCTACCCTTTTCAGCCAAAACAATTTGTTTGGTACTCCTCCTTCTTGGTTCTCATTGCACCTTCCAGAATCAAGTAATGTTGAACACCAAGGTATTACTGTACCTCCTCTTTCTCTACTAACAATTTGGCTCATGACCTGGGCTGAGAGCCTTCATCCTTGGGAGCAGTCACCTATGATTCAGAGAACTTATGACTGATCTTGGCTTGTCACAGGATCCCATTTTCCATTCATAGTGTTCCTGGGGCCCTGTCTTGGGCAGTGAAAAGTGTTGAGAAGCTGTTGGGAACTCCTGGGAAGTATTTCCTTCCCTGATTCCAAGAGAGAAATCCAAAGAACAAAGGAGTTTTTTTCCTATTCCTGCTTTCCTTGCTGTTTGGATTAAGAATGATGAAGTGATGTCTGGAGCTGCATCAGCCATAACCATGAGGTGAAGAGCATATGCCGAAGAATACAAAGAGCCTGAACCCTTCATAAGCGTTGAGTTCCTAAAGGAAATCCCACCTTGCCTCATTCTGGACTTCTCATATGCAAATGAAAAATGCTCTTATGCTTTGAGAGTCTGGGTCAAGATTTTTGTTATTGGAGCAGAAGGCATTACTTTTGGGAGGTGATCATGATTCATGAATATTTTCATAATTCACATTTTCCACAGCTAGGGCTTATTAAGGAAAGATTACTGGGAACCTGTGGTAAAGGACAATGAATGATAAACACACATTGGAATTAGAGAGTGAGTCATTCCTGAGATGCAAAGAGGTTTAGCCCCTGTGCAGCTATTCCACCACTCATACATTCTCAAGGTAGTAAATGCCAGGAACTTTTCCTCCTCATTTCAGGGAGAATCTGCCTGCATTCCTGGACAAAGGTTCCTCCGTCTCTACCTTGCTTTCTTCTCTCTGGAGGAGAGAAGGGGCAGATGTGACAGTTGCTCTATATTAGCTCTGAGTTTCATAATTGCAGGGTCCCTCACCTGGGTGCCACCACTACATGTGCAACACATTTGGCCCTCATTATGCCACCCTATGGGAGGCTGGTTCTCTTATGGTGTCTGCTGAGTAAAGAAGATCTGTGCTCTGATCTCTCTGAACACACACACACACACACACACACACACACACACGGAGTTAAGTTGGTTCATGTATCCACTTAAATGCACACAAACTTCTTAATTTTTCTTTATGCAGGAGGTTTAGGGTCCTATAGACTTCATGAGACTGTCAAAGGAGTCAGTAATCAAAATCAAACCAAAGCAAAGTAAGAACCACTGTTCTACAAGCTGATAGTCTGTAAATCTCTTGAGGAAAATAACATTATCTTAGTATCTGCAGGGCCTAGCATAGCATTTGACATAAATGACACGCTCACTAAAAGTTTGTTAACTTTAATGCACAGATAAATGAGCTGTATTGTCCTCTGTTTGTCCTCCACACCCAGTACTTTGAGTGAAAGAAACAAGTAAATGACATTTCAATATAAACCCATAAGCCATATGCTCATAGAAACAAATGTATAGAAGATAACAGTGTATTTATCAGTCTTAAGTTCTGACAAAGGTTTGTATCAAGGGGAACTTATATTTGTCTATAGAATAGAAATTAACTTTGTATATCAAAGTGTTCACTGTGAGGGAGATAAAGACTATAGAGAGAGAGAGAGAATAAGCTACCTACTTATCATATGACTCAGTCACATCAGATTCATCTGAATTTAGGCATCCTGAATTTTAAGAATTTTAATTTTAATTTGTCTTTTTGGTAAAGAGAAGCTGAAGTTGAACCCCAAAGCACACGTTTATGATTTCTATGTTATATGGCTTCTATATAAAATAGCATTGTTTTTCTCTAACTCATTAGCTCACCAAGCAGTCCACTAGCTTCTATTACACAGAATGTGTTTTTCTTTTCTTTTCCCAAGCATAAGATATGGTAATTTGGGAATTTTAACAATATATGTTATGGAATGATTTACTGCAAATAGTTTAACTTTTTGTAACCACTTCTTCCAATTACCTTTTTTCTTTGGTAGTTAGGCGACAATGAATGTTGTGGTTTGAATTGTATTCTCCAAAAAGATATGCTCAAGTCCTAATCTTGGCTGTCTATGAATATCACTGTATTTGGACATAGGGTCTTTGCAGATGTAAGTAAATTAAGATGAGGTCACTAGGATGAGCCCTAATCCAATACATCTGGTGTCCTTATAGGAAGAGACACAGAGAGAGAAAGCTACCTAATGACAGAGGACACTGTTGGAGCAAAGACTCTACAAGCCAAGGAATTCTAAGGGGCACTGGCAATACCAGCTGAGAAAGGCTTCCTCAAGAGCCTGGGAAAATCATATGACTAAGACTTGAAACAATTTATATATTAAGTAATCTTTTTCAGAGCAACCTAGGGAATAGTACTTTGAATCGACAGAGCTAGGGACATTCCTGTAAATGGGTGAGCTATTTTTATTCTCCCTCTAATGTAAACAAAGCCCATTCTTGTCCATTTGGTGTTTTCTTACAAGGCTAAGCATTGCTGCCTCTAACTCTCTGCCCTCTTCTCCTGCTTTCTATGCAATCAAGTCCATACTATAAATCCCTAGTGAAAGGGGCTGAACTGGGAATGGCACAGCCAATATAATACTTTTCAAGCTCATTGATAGAGAAATCCTTTGCTCTTTGAATATATATTTATATTTCTAATAATGAATATCTCAGGTCCCCATTACTATATCATAAAATGAAATCTGAGAAACAAAGCACTGAGGAAATTTCATGAAACCTATTACAACTTCTCAAATTTGTTCTGAGAATTCTGGCAAATAAAAAAATTACAAAAAAAACAGGTATAAATACTGGAATGAAAATAAGAAGATACTATTTACAAAAGAAAATACTACTTAAAAATTCAGTAAACTTAGAAAAATGGGCAGGGAAGCTGGCTGTGTACAAATTCAATGTAGAAAAATTGGTTATGGGCAACAAAACAAATAAAACAAAACAAAGATGTAGTAATCAACATAGCATGATATTGGCATAAAAACAAACATACAGATCAATGGAACAGAATGGAGAGCTTAGAATTAAATCCAATCACCTGTAGCCAACTGATTTCTGACAAATGTGCTAAGAACATACACTGGAGAAAGGAGAGTCTTTTCAATAAACAGAGGTGGGAAAACTGAATACCCACATGTAGAAGAATGAAACTACACCCCTGTTACAACACAAGACACTAGTTACAAAAATCAACTCAAAATGTATTGAGGACTGACATATTAGACCAGAAATTATAAAGCTACTAGAAGAAAACATAAGGAGACATTGGGGAATGGGCAAGGATTGTTTTTGGACAAGATCCCACATGCACAGGAAAAAAAAAAGAGAGAGACATGAAGTTACATCAAACTAAAAAGCTTGTGTACAGCAAAGGAAATAATCAGTAGAATGAAGAGACAGCATACAGAATAGGAGAACATATTCACAAAATATACCTCTGACAAGGTGTTACTATCCAGATCACATAAGGAACTACAAAAACTGAATAACAAAAAACAACCCAATTAAAAATGGACAATAGAAATCATAAGCATTTCTGAAATGAAGCTGTATAGCTAATAGATATTTGAGAAAAATATTCATAATCACTAATCATTAGAGAAATGCAAACCAAAGCCACAATAAGATATTGCCTAACCCCAGTAAGAACGGTTACTATTAAAAAGACTAAAGAGAATAAGTGCTGACTAGGATGAGGGGAAAATGGAATACTTGCACACTGCTCGTGGTAATGTAAATAGTACAGCTACTATAGAAAACAGTATGGAGAGTCTTTTTAAATAAAAAAAAGAGGGGCTGGGAATTTAGCTCAGTGGTTTCGCAGCCTGCTGCACAAGCACAAGGACCCGAGTTTGATCCCCGGTACCAAAAAAAAACAAAAAGAAAAAAAGAAAAGAAAAAGAAAACGAGAATTACCATATGATTCAACAATTCTATACTGGTTATACAAAGTGTGACTAAAAAAATACAGTGAACATTTAGATTTTTAAAGAGTTTATTACATTAAAGACACATAGCCATCCACCTGAAATACTCCCTTTGGTTTCAGACAAACTTATTCCATTGTTCTTGCCACTTTCTGAAGCAATTCTGGAAGTCTTCTCTTGTGAATGTCTTTAGTTGCACTGATATAGCTATCTCTACGTCTTGAATCAATTCAAAACATTTACTTTTCATAGTCATTTTGAACTGGGGGAAGATGCAGAAGTCCCATAGTGCCAGATCCAGTGAAAAGGGTAGATAAGGACACTCTGTAGTGTTTTTACTTGACTAAGATTCCCATAAACATTTGAATTTATTGAGAATATCAAAGCAGTTATGAACAGATACATTTGTTTAAAATACATCTATACTCCAGTCTTTTGCACTCTCATACTCTTTGCAGTACTACTTATTCACAATGGTCAATAAATGGCAGCAACCTAAGTGTCTATCAACTGATGAGTGGATAAGGAAAACGTAGTACATAAACATAATGAAATACTAATCAGGAGTAAAAAGAATGTAGTTTTGTTATTTGTGACAACATAGATGGAAGTCATCATTTTAAATGAAATAAGCCAGAAATTGACAGACAAGTACCAAGTGATCTTGCTCATATGTAGAATCTCAAAATTTTGATCTCCTACAAATTTGGAGTGCAATGGTGGTTATCAGAGCTTGGGGAGAGTGGCAAGGGAGGGATGGGGAAAGCTTGATCAATGGGTACTAAGTTATAGCTAGATGGATATAAGAAGTCATATTGTGCTACTGCATACTATAGAGACTATAAAAAATGGTGTACTGTACACTTCAAGACTAGAAGAAATCACTTTGACTATTCACAGTAAAAAATGTTTAAGGATAATTCCTTCACTTAAATGACAATGACAATACAACATATCGGAATCTATGGGACACAATGAAAGCAGTCCTATGAGGGAAATTCATAGCAGT
>NW_004624855.1:1716064-1728671 GCF_000247695.1 Heterocephalus glaber | reverse complement strand
AAGGGAAAGGAAAAATGATGAGAAATGGAATAAAAGTCTTTGTATATAGGGAAGGGTGGAGGGCATGAAGGGAGGGCTAGGAATGGGGAAAAAATAAGAACCAAGATTCATTATGTAAAGGTACAATTCCCAATGAGAAATGAGAAATGTAATTGTGTTGTATACCTACAATGTACCAATAAAAGAATTTAATAAAAAAAAAGTAAAAAAAAATGATATAAACTTTTCCCTAAAAAGCATATAATTTGGTTGAGACCATATCCAAACAAATAGACCAAAATGTAGAATGATAGTGGTGTGAATAAAGACCTTTCCTTATAAAAGTGTACAATGTCAATGCCATATATACATATATATCTTGATGTGGAAGAGAAATATTTGAGGTATATTAGGTAGAAAAATCCAGCAATGAATCTTTGCTCTAATTTAAAAATATTTTATTTTGTTATTTGACCTAATCAATATTATTTGAGCTGAGAGATGAATCAGTGTCCTCCCACCCCCTATAAAGGTGATAGTTTCAAATTAGATGATTTAACATCAATGCATTTTCCCCAAGTGCTTAACAGTTCACTTTCTTTTGTAAAACTATATCCACACACACATATGTTTAAAAACATACATAATGCTTATGTATATATATGGTACATTTATAATGCATATATGTATACATCTATAATGTGTATCTCTATAGTCACAGACATGTATATTTTTATATTTTTAATGGTGAGCAGGGAAAGGTGAAAGGCAATAGAAATCTGTTCTTTATTGTGGTAGCCTTGTCAGGCAAGTATTTTTGAGTTGGTGGAGACTTGGGGGAGAGGGTAACCTCCTTCAGGAAAGAATGCAGGGTAGAAATCATGGCTTTTGATTGGTGGCATGGCCAGAGAAAAGGGTCATATAGAATCAAAATAAAAGGCAAGAGCCCTTCAGGAAAGTGCAGATGTCACAAAGGGCCCAAGATAAGAGAACACCTCGGGACCCACCCTCTCTGTGACAGGCCATGCACTCAAGAAGCTTGAAGGGAAGACAGAGGGTCAGAAGAAACGTAGGTTTTACATATAATGAAGTGTTTTCTGTTTATGATAAAGACTTTGGACTTTGTCCTAAAGGTCTGAAGGAGCCATAAAAATATTCCTTCAAGGAAAATGACAAAAATTATTCTTTTATAGTCACAGTGGCAGGATGATGTGAAGAATAGGCTAATTCTGGGGGTCATTTGGAAGCTGCTCAGCCTCCTAAAGAGTGAAGTGAACATGAAGACACTGCAGGCGGTACAGAGCTGGGGATAGGCTTAAGAGCTCATAGTGGGGTGCCTTGATAGGATATGGTGACTTGTCAGGAGACTTAGTGACTACTCATCTAGGCCACTGCTTAGCCACAATGAGAGGTAGAGTCTGGGATACTTTATGGCTTCCATCTTTGACTTGCAGTGGCTGGTGGTCACATTCACCTAGAAGAGAAACTCAGATTGACCAGTTCCATGTGGCAGGTTGAACAAATGTGTTTACCTCTCCTTTGTCCCCAAGCCCCACTGAAATGGAATAGAGGAAATAATAAAAAGACAATGAGTTTGTGAGAGGAGGATGAGCGATATTAATTAGATGATGAGATGAGAGATGTTTTTGAAATTGTAGAACCCAGTTGCAAGAATTAAACCCACATTGAAGATTAGAGAAAGCTGAAACCTATCTATAGGCAGGAAGGGGACTAACAAGCCATCTATATTGTGGAAGCCAGGGAAGGCTCAGGCCTTGGAGAGAGCAGGTACCCGGTCATTCAATGTAAAAATGAGGCCAAAACAAGAAAAGTGCTTGGAAGCCCTATGATGAGCAGAATGTAGGACCTCAACATCCAGTCTGTGAAGCCAAATAACTTCCCTCCTTACCGAGGCCGAAGAAAGAGGTTTATTTTCTAAAGAGGCCCTAGAAGAGAGGACCTGGCTCAGGACACCTGGTACTGCTTACATTATGAGGAGTTCTACTGAGATCAAGGGAATTACAGGGATGAGGGCTGCTGCTTGCTGACTGGTGGCACCTCCACCTATTTCTCCTGCCTATCTTAGACTTGATGGCATTTGGATACATGACCTCATCACCTGGTAGGAAATGATTGTAGAGTTTCTCTCTGGACAAAATGATAGTCTTCTTACCCCCAAATATTATTTTATTTGGGTGTACACCATTCCCTTACTCTACAACTCTAGAGACCCCACATTTACAGCTACAATCCTGTACACAGCTCCCAATTATGTTTTTTCAGTGCTTTAAAAAATTTTTTAATGAATGAAGAGCAAAGAAAAAAAATTGCCTTAAATACATCTTCAAAATGAAAGAGACCAAAAGCAACTGAAAATGAATCAGTGCAAACAATTTAGGGAAAAAAAGCAATGTAAGAACAGCAGCAAAAATCCCACACACAAAAAAATACCTAACATAATCAATATACCTGAACAGGATCCTATAAAGAAATGAAGACAAGCTCTTGAACATTAAAATAATAGCAACAGAAATTGTAAAAAGTTCATTTTGGGAAACAAGGTTAGGGAAATCAGGAAGCAGAGCAAAGAGGTAAAGGATGGGAAATAGGAGATAGAAGATTTAAGGAATAAACAAATGAAGGGTTGACCCAACCATAGGAATTCCAGAAAGAGAAAATAAAATGAAGAGGAGAAAGTCATTAAAGGATGAAATACATAAACTCTTGTCAGAATAGAAGATCATGAGTTTTTAGATTCAGGGAGAAGACCCAAAACAATGATAGCAGTCAGATGGGAGGTGATGGAGACAAAACAAGAGAGAAAGGAGGTTCCCACATAAGACCAGAACCAGACTGCAGTAACAAACCATGAGAGCATCAGTAGTCCACCTGCAGCATCTGAGGGAAGATACATTTTATCTGGGTTTTCATATTGAAGACAAACTACTGACCAAGTACAGGAGTAGAACAGAGAGTGATAAAGAATAAATGTGGGATTCAGGGAAAAGTGGACAATGTGCAGGAAAGAGTAAGAGAATTCTTGAGATAAGATTGCTAAGAAACCCCAAGGCAATCACCACATTGAGACTATAAGGTCTCGGGAGGTGAGAGGCTTCTGGACATGCCACTACATGAATAAAAATGGGAGAGAGACTGATACCTGATTTTTTTCTTGACAACATTAAAAGATTTACAATTCTATTAAATAATTTGGGGCTAAATTAATAAACACGTAAAAAACCAAGCAACTAAGCAAAAAATCAAATAAAATTCAAAGACAAATAAAATGGTTATATAAGAAAGGTAATTATAATAACGTTCCCTGAACAATGCTTTCATATACTCAAATGGAAGGTGAGGAATTCTGTGTGTGTGTGTGTGTGTGTGTGTGTGTGTGTGTGCATGTGTGTGTCCAGGAGAAAAGCATCAAATCTTCATCTTTCATAGTAAGAATTTACTAGGTAGTAATTAAAATAATGAAAGAAAAAACAGGATAATCATTCTATGGCAAAGTTTTATCCCAAGATTTATCTTAGGTTCTTTTGTTGATTTTTAAATTACTAAATTAAGATGCATAGTACCACAATTGTTGTCATCCAGGTGGCAATTTTGTCACAGTTGTCATTGCCTGAACATGCCCATCAAAACATACAGAATAACTGTCAAAAGTCGATCACTCTTAAGAGAAATGCAGCATTTTCCATGCAATCAACTGTTAAGAGGGTGCTGTTTGGAAGCATATGGGAGCACTGAGGTCAGAAGGGGTTCCAGAGATGTGTTCTGAAAATGAAGGGTTATCTTACATTACTTTGCTTTTAATTTTTAAATACACATACAAATAAAATAAATAATTAAGAAGTATTTCAAAGTCTCTGTTCTCAAAATATTTGTGATAAGTGGAAAATAAAAATTGGAAAAATTTGAGCTGGTTAAACAGTCTTTCATGGTCAATCAATAGTGTTTTCCGTTTTTGCTTGGTGGTAAAGAAAATGATATTGGTTTCTAATCATCAAATACTTAGCTTCTAACTGGTTTCTAATTGTCAAATACTTAGTGAAACCCCTCAAAAAGCAAGAATGATTCTATAGATTAAAAAAAAAAGAAAGAATGATTCTATAGGAAGAAAGGAAGTGAGTAGATTGGGACCATGGTGGGGGTTGTTGGGGATTAATCTCCGTCCCCACTTCTGCCCCGCGTTTCTTCTTTGAGACAGGGTCTAGCTAAGTTGCTGAGTTGCTCAGGCTGGGGTCAAATTTGTGACCCTCCTGCCTCAGTATTTTAGAATGCTGGGATTATAGATGTGTGTCACTATGCATGGATTGGTTTTGGACAATTTAACACTTTAAACTACAAATGAGTATATATATATTTTTTTATGAAGTGCTGACATTAAACACAGAAAAGCAGCCTTGGTGGATGAGGGGCTAAAGTTGATACAGGGCCTGATATCTGAGATAAATGGAAGTTTCTTTCAAAATTTCTTTCCCTATTCCACCTAACCTAAACCCAAACCCTTGAGAAGACTTAAAAAGTGCAGCTTCTGTCAAATCTACTACTATGTGGATTTTGGCTGGGGAATTCTGGTATTAGTTTTCATTTACTACTGCAACAAATCACCACAAAGTCCAGCTTAAAACAACATTCTTTGTTTCACACCTCTGTGGGGCAAAAGGCATGTTGTGGCCTAATGTCTTTGCTAAGACTCTCAGAGGTCAACAACAAGATCTAGCCTTTCTCTAAGGAGGAGCCCCATTCCAGTTCCTTCAGCTTGTGGGCGTATTTCAGTTCCCAGTGAGTGTAGGAAGGAGGACCCTGCTTTCTCCTTGGCTGTAGGTCAGGATCATTTTCAGCTTCTGATGTGCCAGACTTCCCTGCTTGTGTCTTTCCAAGGTAGCGCTGATGCCCTAAATCTTCACAGTCACTCCTCCCTCTTCCTCTCCTGATGCATAGCTCTGGCTCCAGGTGGAGAAATTCCTGCTGTTAGGATCTCCCGTGATTAGACTAGGCCTAGTCACTTACCTCAAGCATTAGTCCCTAATTGAAGATCTGCTGTGTTTACAGGGGTAGCCAGGTTAGTATTTGGTTGAATAACCAGGAGACGGGATTGTGGTAGAATCTTTTTACAATTCTACCATACTTCCTCTTTCTACTGAAGGAATAGTGTTGGAAAATTAAAAAAAAAAAAACTACCAACTCACGGAGAACCAAAATGAGCTGTTAAACAACTCAACAATAATTAGAAAATTTGAGAGAACCAGTGTAAACAGTTAGAAAAGACTTCAAAAGAGCTTTGAGCATGAAAAGCCTTGTGTTAATAGCCATAGGCACAAATTTATTCCATAACAGGATATATTTTTTAAAATTAAAACTAGACTAAAAACAATTGAAAAGCTGGGTGAAGTGGTGCACGCCTATAATCCCAGTACTATGGGAGGATAAGGCATGATCACAAGTTCAAACCCATCCTGGGCAGTTTGGTGACTTATCAAGACCCTGTCTCAAAATAAAATATTTTTTAAAGGCTTGGAAAGTAGCTCAGTGCAAAGACCTAGAGCTGAGCATCATCAAATTCAAATCTGGACTATGTTTAGACTTTATTGCTAAATATTTCTAGTATTTTAGAGATCTAAATCTTTTTTAGGTATTTAATATCAACATTTGAATAACTGATATTATTTCACAGGTGTGTAGTAATAGCTAAGTCATTAGAATACACACAACATATACACAAAATTGTACAATAAAGTCACAGGTGTTAAGATACAGTGGAGTGACTAGTTTTATGAAAACAAATCTATTCAGAGTCACTAACACATGAGGATTTGACAGCCAGAAAAAATCAAATGACATTTACAGAATTTCAATCAAAAAGCCTCCCTTAATATAACTTCCCCTTCCCACCCTTAATCTCAAAATGTCAAGTTGCAGGCAGGACGCTGTTACATCTGCAGGTGGATGGCCTAGGTGACCTCATTGCGATTTCTCCTCACCCCCTATGGCTACAGCAGAAGTTTCTCATTTTTCCTTTTGGGAGAAGGAAGACAGAGAGAGCAGAGATAACTGAGTGAAATTGTTTATTTCTATGAGTGACTCAAATGGGAACAGGTCGTCAGAGGAATAAAAATGGGAAGTGAATGTTTCCTCTGATGAGATAATAAGCATATTGATAGAAGTAAGGCTCTGCACAGCTGGCTGCATCTTGTGCTACTTTTTGTGCCCAAACAGTCTTTTAGCCATCTCTTCCCCTACTCCACACATATTTAAAATTATCTCCAAGCCCATTATTTAAAACAAATGAAAAGTTGGTAGAAATTTATGTCTGTAAAAATATTTTTATTTCAGAGTTTTAAATATCTGCTTTAGAGAAGTATTAAGGGGATAACTATGTTAAATAATTTCACAGCTATCCTCATAGGATTCAGCTCTAAATTTTAGCGAGGAGAAAATAACAGAGTGATGATTAAGAGAAAAATGAATTTTCAGGATTGACAAATGGCCTCTCAATTACAAATGTGCTTAATTGTACTAACATAACAGCCAACTTGGGCAAATGAGAGGCCGGGCTGAAGGGTGTGGGAGATTAGGGTTGGACCCGTGGACCCCACCCTTACCCTTCTTCAACAAACAGGGCTTCTTCGACAGAGAGGAGGTCTGCAATGGGCATCTAAGACAGCTTTAGCTTTCCTGATGGAGGGATCACGCCCTCTCCCTTCCTCTTCTCCATGGAGTGGAGAGCGATGGCTGGAGCTAGGATCATGCAACTAAATTGGGAAAAGCTTTAGAGGGAGCTACCCTGCTGCAGTGTCATGAACCAGCTTCTGCTTTATGGGGAGCTCCTTATGTGACAAAATCATCCCTTACTTGGCAAGGCATGTGTAGTCGGGTTTCTGCTGCTTATGGCCTTTAGGAGCCTTAAGGGAAACACCCAGGTCTTTCCAGGACTGCCTCTGGCTTTCCTGTTTTTCTCTTTCTTCTTCTTTCCTCTGCTAGTATTAACCCTTCCTGGATGGATGGCTGTGATGCACTGCTAGTGTTCTGTGCCTTATCAACTAGCCTGGACTGCACTTCTGGCTACTCACTTCAGCTCCTCTGATGCATGGCTCGGTAGGAGTTTTTGATTTGGTGGCCTCTGCTTTCTTCATCTGGAAAAGCAGTACAGCAACGAACTTGTCCACTGCCTTGCCTTTAAGGTAGGGATTCCACTGATCCTACCTCTTTTAAAATCTAAACTAATATTAGGACTTCTGCAGTGACAATTAGTATATGAAAAAAAAAATGTCTGTAGTGATTGTGCACGCCTCTTTTTCCCTTTGTTCTTTATGTGCTAAAATATTGTTTAGCAGTTCACTGGCAAATCAGGAAAATGCTGATGAGAATAAAATTCTTGCACCACTACTAACAATCTGTATTTCCCTATACCTTTTAAATATCCTCAATAGGATCTTAGAATTCACTACTTTAAATCAGCATTTCTGTTCAAGGGGACAAGAATTTGTGTGCATTGTGTAGTTATAACAGAGTTTTTTCCCTATTTTATTTTATTTTATTTTATTTTTTGGTACTGGGGATCAAACTTGGGTCCTTGCGCTTGTGCAGCAGGCGGCAAATCCACTGAGCTAAATCCCTGGTCCAATAACAGAGTTTTTCAAGGAGAGATGCAATTACAAATTTTACTGTAGTAAGGGTATGGTATTTATATAATTTATTATTTTTTCTTTGATATATTTTAATCATAATCCACATCAGTAAAGGGCTTAAGAAAATTAATCAATCATATAATGGTTTTGAGGCAAGGGCATGTTTTACTTATGGGATGATGAGAGTGGATTAAAATCCTAGGAAGCCAGTGCAAGAACAATGTAAAAGTCACAGTATAAAGGTGTGACCTTTGTCTTTTTGGTAATCTGCAGACTCCCTATACATTAAATACTTCAACTGAATCATAATGAATTGAAAGGCTGTGAGAAAATAAAATCCTTAAGACGCCCCTAGATCTAACACCATGAGCTGGTAGACCATGGTGTACACCTCGGGGTGAGTTTACCCCCTCACTTTCACATTTAAGCATGGAATTATTTATGGACACAAGAACTAATCTGTATTCATGATAAATTTGTTGCATGTTACTTTTGTTTCAATACATATGTTCTAGCAAAGTACAACATACATTTTTTCCCTATTAGTATAGAAGTATTGGGGTGGAACATTATTTTATATCCCTTGCTTGCTAATTCCCTAAGCACAGGTCCCATTTTTCAACCTCTACTTTGAAAGAAGTTATTTTGTTAGAGAATCTTTTTCCTCTCCTGACCTTGTCCCTCCAGGATGTGAACAACTTCAGTGAGAAATGCACAAGGGAAGTGCTTTGTGTTGTGCCTGTAAAGTCACAGAAGTCTGAAGGCAACTGACTCTCTTTCAGGATAAAAAGTAAGTCCAATTTTTTTTTTTTTTTGCTTGCCCAATTTTGGGGTAGGATAGGGTTTCCTTTTTCTCTATTATATTCCCCTGCCCTCAAAAAGACTAAAAAATTATACTAAAGGTTTAATCTGTTTTATATCCAAACCTACATACAAACTATACATCAATATGAGACAATTCTGCATAAAATTTAAATTCTATTGTACTGCCCCATAAAAATGCAAAGTGCTTTGGTGGTGTAATGTCTAATGCTAAACTCAATCCAGTAAGGGCCGCCCTGAGACAGCTAAACAGATGCAATTATATCTCAAACACTCAAACTGCTTTCTTTCACAACATTGCTTTTATTATGCAAATGAACGAATCTAATTTTAATCTGAGAGACCATCTAGAAGATTAAAACTGTGCTCATGTCTTACTTTCACTAAGTATAATTAATAATAGTAAAGATTTTTTCATTGGAGGAAGGACTTCAGCTGCTGATGAGAACCCTACCTTTTTCTCTGTCTATAGGTTAGGAAACCCCACAGGGCACCCAGGAGTGCCCCTTGGCCTTGCCGTTAATCTTCACTACCTCATGGAAGGGACAGCTACATCAGCCAGAGAAAAGAGCAGCTTTCAGCGGAGGACAGCAGATGTTTTCCACTTGGTAGAGAGATGTCTCAGCAGCCTGTGATGTGGAGCCCAATGCCCCAGGTCTGAAATGTTGGCTTGTTAAGAAAGACTGGAACTCTGGTAACAAAGACGCATATCGCATGCTGTTTCGGGAACATACGGTCACAAGCCTGGGAATCTTTGGCAAGCCTGTTAAGCAGCAGACCTTCCCAAAAACTGTCTTCATTTTTTTTTTTTTAAAGTAACAAGTTCTAGATGCCCAGAGAAGCTAAGAGACTATGGGGGAAGCTGATTTTCATTCCTTACTTTTCTCTATTTAATGTTCTGTCTTCAAGGTATGGCAGATCCATCAAAAGTTTGCTGTGGAGCTATAGACAATTGTTAGACTATAACTTCTCATGTGGTAACATCTACAATAATATCTATGTATACAAAAATAGATAACATATAGAGCTCTTACCATGCCAGTTTTTTAAGCTCTTTGATCAATTTTATTTAAACTTCACAACAACCTTGTGGAATTTTATTATTATTATCAACTTCTAAATGAGGAAACTGAGGCTGAGCATGTAATCCAACCAAAGCCCCACTTACTGTGGCAGAAGTAACCCTTGTAATTGGGTCTCTTAATATGAAAATCTAGAGCTGCCTTCTCTACTATAGTAGCATTGAGCCACAGGTGGCTCTTTTAGTGTGGCCAGGTGGAATGGGGATAGATTGTAAAATACGCACTGGAGTTTGAAGACTCAGTGTGAAAAACAGAATCTTAAGTATCTCCATAATCTTTGTATTTGATTACATGTTGAAATTAGAATATTTGAGGTATTTTTCATTATATAGAATACAGTGCTTAAATTAATTTCACCTTTAATGTGCTTATTTCAAAGTTTAAAATTATAGACTTAGTTCACATTATTTCCATTGGTCCTATTGGTTTTAGGTCCTTAACACCCACATTGTGTTGCTCACTGTTCATAGTCCCCTTTTTCATCAGGAAAACAAAAGTTTAGGAGGAATTCTTAAAATTGCTCTGTATGCTTTGTTCCTTCCATTGAACTGATTTGTTTGATAGGGATGAATGTCTTCCGTACATGTCATAACCAAGAAGGACATAATTCAGGGAGGAGCTCAAAGAAGCTACCACTACCATAGCTTGTCATTGTACAGATGGGAAAACGAGGAGAACAAATTTCCATTTGGCTTTGGCATTTCCTGCACTAGGTGACCTCTGAACTCTTAGGCTGTAATTTCCAAATTAATATAGATAACAATCTATATGAACCAGGGACATGACTTCATGCCTTGGATTTACAGCAAGGGTTCCATAACATTGTTCTTCTTGGCACATTGCTTCTGTTTCCCGCTATCACTGTGGAAGGCAGTGGGTAAAACAGGGGTGGAATAGAGTGACTATCCCAGGTAGTAAGGTGCTACCCCCACCCTTATATTCAGTAAGTCAAGTTCTCATTTGAGCCTCAGCTTCTTTCTGTTAACACTTGCTAGAGATGTCCCTATAACTTGGGTGAGGACACAGGGCAAAGATTTGAAAGAAGCAGGGCATTTGCTGTCTGGCATGTGCCACTCAGGTGTATTTAACAGGAAAGAACTTTTTATCTAATGATCTGGTTAGCCTTCTGATCATCTGTAAAGGAGAAAGGATGTGAGCCAAGGAGACAGAGGAAATGGTCCAAGAAGTTGGTGACACATTCTTTGCTTGCCATTCAACATCCTGCAGAAACAAATGTAACCTCTTCATTTCTTAAATATCTGAACTTATCTTTCTCTTCAGCACTTTGCCCTCCTCCTCAGAGTGGATGCTCCCTCTTGTTTGTGTTGGACATCTCAATCTCTTCCAGTTTAACTGTCTTTCTGTCCTTTCAGGTACCTGTCAGCCTTCTGGGCTCTATCCTCTCTCTTTCTTTTTTTGTGGGATGGAACTTGGGACCTTACTCTTGTGAGGCAGGCTGCAGAACCACTGAGCTAAATTCCCGTTCCCTATCCTCCCTCTTTCTTTCCAAGATGTTGACTTCAGCTGTGGGGGAAAGAAGGGGCCTGGGGAGAGCATGGAAATCTTGGACTGCTCTCTGTGTCCTCACTGGCTTCTACAGTGGTGATTTCCTGACCTCAGAGCCATCGCCTACAGCAGCAAAATTCTGCAAACAGTAAATGTTCTTCCTTTGTTTAGTGCTGTGCAGTTCCTGAGATCTGGATGCAGTTCCCACCAAATCCTTGGACTTGCCGATTTGTCCTGCAGACTTGGTTTGCTTAATAGCAAGCAGCTACCCCACCCCTTTCCAGCACAGCCTTCCATGAAGCACCAAGAGCTTATCTATACGGGGAGGTCTGGATACCTGCACAGACTGGAGGACCTGAGGGAAGCTTTGGGAAGCTGTGCCTAGGCCCTATTCTCCTGGACCCCCGGCTCCTGATTAGCCTTTCATGCAGGCCTACGAGGAGCTGGGGAAGCACATATCTCCCATCTCCTTCCTCACTCTAACAGGACTCCCCATGGCTGCTTCTATCTCCTCTTTCTTCAGGCCACAGTACTCTTAGGGCATGGAAGAGATGATATATTCATCTTTTGTGTCTTATATAATGAGAGTGGTCCCTAGAATTAGATTCTCTTCTGAAAAACAGGCATCTGGGAAAGCTGATTGATGAGGAAAAGGATTAAAGTAAAGAGCAAGAAAGAACTGGGTAAGGAAAAGGAATTGGAAAACTAGATGGTTTTCCTATTCCTCTAAAAATGCACTTTCCATGTAAATAAGGACTAAAAGGCATAATAGATAATGTGAAATAGGAAGAAAAGGGGCAAAGGGGAAGGGGAAGTGGGAAGGGTAGGGGAAAGGAAAGAAGGGAATGGAATTAATATGAGAAAATGAAAAATGGAAACAAAGTCTTTGTAAATAGAGAGGGATAGAGGGGTTGAAGGGAGGGCAGGGGAAGGGGTAAAAATAAGAACTTAAAATGCACTTTCCATGGGACTTACTATTCTGTTTAATGTATGGAATTCTCAGGAAACTATGTATTTCTTTAAACTTGCAAAGTTTAAAAATATATACCTAAATCAAACCTGAGCAATTTGGACATCATTTGTCACTGAAACTCATCTGTGTGTCTCACTTTCTTTGGCAAGCACATTTGAGCTGGTGATGTCTCTATTTTTTTTCAACTTCATGTTTCTTTAGATGTTTATTCCATCTGCTACAGCTATTTACAATAGCTATCATGAACTCCAATTTGTTTCTTAAAAACCTGATAGGAAATATGTATGAGACCATGAAAATACAATGATGTGCAAAGCCCTGGTGATACTCAAGAGCTGATGGAAATGTCTGCTAAGAGCATCTGCCCAGACCCGAGGTTACAGAACTCAGATGCCCAAGAAGATGCCTCCCTCACGTTCCCCCATCAACCTGTTTGGGTTTGCTTCTCACTGTGATATTGTGGATTTTTTTCATGGTTACTGAAATTGAACACATGATCATTTTTTATCCATCATTTTAAAAAATTTTATTTTATTGGTACATTTTAGGTATACAATATAATGACATTCATCATTGGAAATTTGCACCTTTACATAATCTCTCTTGGT
>NW_004624855.1:1667531-1704707 GCF_000247695.1 Heterocephalus glaber | reverse complement strand
TCCCAATGGAAATGTAATTGTGTTGTATACCTACAATGTACCAATAAAAAAATTAAAAAAAATAAAATAAAATAAAAGACCCACTGTGACCTGTTTCTGTCTGCCTTTCCAGCCTGCTGTCCTGGCCCTTCCAAGGCTGGCTTGAACAATGACTTTCTTTTTAGGGCTTGAGCTGTTGCTTCCTCAGCCCCTTACCACCATCAGATGCTTTTTTGATCACTAGGAAGATGCTGCATATAATAAACTCTGTGTCTGGAGAATCTGGTTACTTTGAGTTGAGAAGGAACCTAAAACCTTGGGTCAATAGTGGTTACCTAGTGACCCACATTCCTGAGTTTTGCTAATGATTGATAAAGCTTTGTTTACAAACTCTTTCAAAGGCACTTTGCTTCCACTCCAATATTAGTGCAGGTTGTATTTAGCCTAAGGGTTTGTGAAGTGCTTTCACATTTTCAGAGTTTGAAGGGCTTTGGGCACTCAGAATAGAATAATGTCAATGAGCTTATAGAGTTTATTGTGTTTAGTCACTCCAGCTAGTATATGACAAAAGCCTTTCAATTTCCCAGCTTGATCAAATACTCTAAAAAGCGTGCATTTTTTTCTGTGTACTTGAGTCCCTCTCTTGCATGGGAAGCTTGGAGTGTAATGGGGTAAACAGAGCCCAGTGTATGAGGGGGCATTTGAAGAGTTGATACCTGAACCCTACCCAGGGTTTGCTGACACCCACCAGTAACTTCCCCTTTTGAAACCTGAACTAAGTCAAACTATTATAGACAGCTAAATTAGGTAGAAATGTTATAGGCAATCAGATAGGGCTTGGCCCTCCAGAGAGTAAAGACAAAGGTAAAACGCATTACTACCCTTGCCAGAGGTGCATTTGTTGGAGAACAGGCCTCATGATAAAGATGAAATGACCAGGCTTACATACTTTCCCAAAGGACAAGATAAGCTGTAACACCTGGCCCAATGAACCCTAGATAAGCATCAGTCACCTTGTGGGTGACCAAGACCTCCAGAACCATCATTTCCTAAAAAAGTCCTTGTTCTTTCCATGCATACTTGTTACATGACTTGGTTCCCCCATTGGATCACTACTATCTAAGCGAGTATACTTGTAACCTTATTGGTTGATCATAGCTTTAATCCATGTTGTACCCACATGGTTTTTGCTCTATAAAACTTCCTTGTAAAGTGGGGTCCTCAACTACCCATTTGGGACCCCTTGTGCCTCTGTGCCTCTCAGGAGCTATCCTTTCAATAAATATTTCCTACTCTTAACCTTGATTGTTCCTAGAATTCATTCTTTGATTTTAGAGAACATGAACTTGGTGTATCAGACATCTAACGGGTTGGGAATTATAGTATTTCCCTTATATCATTTGGAGGTCCTCTTTCATCTCCTATATCATCCCTGTATCAAAACCACTACTCAGAGGATCAAAGTTTTAGTGAGAATTAGATGAGTTGCTTTAAAGCAATTGGCATTTGTACCACATGTATGATATGCTCTCAATAAATAAAAACTGCTATGAATTTTATAATGTTGTCATCATGATCACAATACATTTTAAAGCCAAATCCATTAAAATAAATAAATTTGCTTAATTTTAGTGAGTTTCCAGAAGTAGAGATATTTTAAATTTTCCTGAGTTTTCAAGAAGCACATTGTCTTAGAATATCTTTTAAAGTAGTTCTAAAAGTATAGATCACTGTCATTTACTAGAATAAAAGGCACATAGATATAGACTTTGATTTTACCTTACATATCACCTTTTCTTCAGTACTGGGAATTGAATGCAGGGCCTTCTTACTGAGTTACATCACCAGCCCATTTATTTACTTATTTATTTAGAGATAGGTTCTTGCTCTGTAGTCTAGGCTGGCCTTGAACTCACTAGCCCAGGCTGGCCTCAAACTCTTGGCAATCTTCTTGCTTCAACCTCCCAAGTGCTGGGATTACAGGCATGTGCCACCATACCCTGCTTATTTTTTATTTTGAGGCAGGGTCTTGCTGATTTGCTAAATTGCCCAGGCTGTGTTCAAACTTGAGATCTTCTTGCTGTGGCCTCCTAGAGTGCTGAGGTTATATGCATGCAGTAGCACATAGGGCTTACCAAGCACGTTTAAATAACAAAAGCTTATTGGAGATGGTCTCTCAGCAGGCATCTAACATTTTCTTATGTCATCATCATCATCATCTTCATCATCATCATCATCATCATCGAAAATGTTTGCCACACATTCTGTGGAGGACCTTACCCTTGACACTCCAGAAGAAGAAGAGTAATAGAGCAAAAGGACAAGAGGCTCCCTCCTAGTAAAATGCTTATCCTCAAATTCAGGCAACAGGGCACAGTCACCCAGGAGGGGCAACAAGGGAGAGCAGACAGACACAGAAAGTTTGAATATTAAAACACAAAGATGATTTTCTTCCCAAATCCCAGTCATAGATGAAATGAAATGCAGACAAAATAATAGTGCAGGGACGCTCTGCATCCCTATAGGTGCTTCAGGTAGCCCTGCTCAGAGAGGTGGATCCTCATTGCTTGGGCAGGTGCAGAGTTCCATCCTCCTGGACGTTTGTGCTTCCAGCCATAGGCACAGAGAGCATAGAGTAAGAGACTCTCTGGAGGGAATGAGATTATATGAATAAGACTCTATAGCAAAAAAATGAATGCCTACCAAGGGCTAATACAGCCTAAAAACTGTTGAGTTTCCATGAGTGGACTCTTTTCTAAAGAATTGTTTTCTGGTGCTATAAATGAAAGAATCCTGATTATATTTACATCTCGTGTCATATGACTATTGAAATTTAAATTTAAAAAAAATTTGGCCTATGTGGAGTCTACTAGCTAATTAGAATTTTTTTTCCAGACCACTATTTGTTCAATATTAGTTTTGAAAATCTTTCTAAAACAATTCACATCCCCTGATGTCTTGTTAATGCTTGAAATGTTTTTTAAAATTATATGAAAAATGTTTAAGTACTTTTCAGTTTTGCTTTGGTTGAGTTCTACTATATTTGAATACTATTATAGTTTTTTTCCCTTGCATTGTTTTTCTTTGAATAATTTTAATTTTTGTATATGTGTGTGTTTGATAATAAAGTTATACATTAAAAAAAAAAAGAATCCTTTA
Organism: Heterocephalus glaber; assembly: GCF_000247695.1. The sequence continues at coordinate 1,701,569 of NW_004624855.1, read as the reverse complement.
TAGGGCATTTAATACCTGCAAAGCTCGGGGCACATTACACTGTCTCATAAGATTCTCAAGTAGCTCCTAGTCAAATTGGTGAGATAAGACAAGAAGAGTCTTACCATGTATTTCATGGAAAGGACCAAGCAACAGATGCAGCAAATCCATGGTCCAAATATTACAGGCATTCAAAAAGATAAATGCAAATAGAAAAAAAAAAACCTCTAGAAGAATAATTTCTCATGACATAAAGACATCTCATCTTTTAAAAACATACACATGCTAACATGGGATGATAATTTTAGGCTGCTAGGGATTTATAGTTTCCATTCAGTGGGGACATAGCATGCTTTTTGGTCAAGGCTGTGAATCAAACCCCAGTCCTTGTGCACACTAGGGAAGCTCTCTACCATTGAGCTATATCACCAGCCCATGAAATGCTTTTTGAAATGTTTTGTCACCTCTAGGTAGAGAAATATTTTCTCCTTTTTGCATGTATACTGTGTTTTCTAAAGGCTAGTTGCCAAAGGTGTGTGCACATATGCATACACACACATACACATACACAAAACACATACACATAGAGTAATTCCTTAAGGCTTTTTATCCATTGGAAATTTCCAAGAGCCAAAAAAGGAATCAAGTTCAGTGTTTATGAACAGCTACTGACATCAAAACATCCTGACATATATTCTTACCCAATTTATCCCATTTAAGGCTATGGAAAGAATCCAGGAAGAAAAACTAACCAAAAAAAAAAAATGTGTGTGTAGATAACTAGCTCTTATTAGAATTATATTCCCCCCCCGAGCAGTACATTAAAATGGTGTGTTCGAATTGATAGCTTCAACATTCAAAGGGCATTAAAATAAACTGAACCAAGTCTGCATACTAATGTCAGAACACGGCTCCCACTGCCAATTAAAAGAGACATCCAGGAGAACTGGTGCCTCCTGGCTCAACATGGCAGGGAGGTCTGATTTATTTTTTTAAGTTTTCATTTCAGTTTTAATGACACTCATAATGTCACACATTTTTGTTCATTAGCATAGATGAGGCCTAAGGTTACAAAAGCTGTGCAAAGAATCATTCTTAATTGTGTGGGTAGCGCTTCTAGGATTTGTTGGAGGAAACATTCATAAACTACACTCCAGCCAGACAAGGCACTGTGAACACCAGTGGATCACAGGTCATCAGAGAGCTCCTGCCTAGCAAATCTTTCCTCTGATATAGAGAATACATATACATTTCTCTTTAAAGTGCCCATAACTGTGGCTGGCTTATGAAGTCTATCATCTTCAGTTTTATTTCTTCTGAAAAAAATAGAATAAATTATTTCTCTCTGAAAGCAGGAATTCCCCCCACCTCAGTCATTCTGTCTTATGAACTGAGTGTCAGAACTTTGTTCATTTTTCTAGAGGCTATCAAAGTCCTTCCGACAATAGAAGGGCTTCAGGGATTTTATGATTTAGATCTAAAATGTCCCCCAAAAGTCTGGTGGGGCTTTTGGAAAGTGATTAAATCATGGGGGTGCTGTACTCCTCAGTAGATCGATCCATTGAAGTGTTCATAGCTAAATGATTTGTTGGGAGGTTGGGTCATTTGGAAGATGTGTATCACTTGAGGGCATATTTTTGGAGGGTACATCTCCCTCTCTGGCTCTTCCCTTTACTCTCTGCTTCTTAGCTGCCATAAGGTGAGCAACTTTCCTCTGCCATGCCCTTCTGCTATGATGTTTCTGCTCTGGAGCTAGCTGACCATGGAGTGAATCCCCTGAACCATGAACCAAATTAAACTTCTTCTCCTTTAGATTATGGGTATTGAGTATTGTGTCCCAGTAATGGGAAATCTGACTAACATAAAGAGGAATCAATTAATTCCTGGCTATGAGTCCAGCATTGTGGCAGTCTGGAGATGCAACCCATCCTGTCTAACATACACTAACACTACCACCACTGGAAGCCAGAGGAGAGCTTAGAGACCAGTTCCTATCTCTCAGACAGGGACACACACTGTAAGTTCTTCCCAATACTGTGGGTAAAGCAGTCTACTAACTACCTGCATGTCAACCACTAGTGTCTAGTGCAAGAGATTTCCAGGTACACCCAAGATTCTGTCATGAGCTGTGGGCTGATGGTGAGGAAGGACAGGTAGGAGGAGGAAGTCGGGCCAGCCTAAAGATTTCTTTCATGGGTATCTGTGTAAGGTCTGTGAAGGAAACACTTAGCAGGTGACACAGGGAGTTAACTGGGGAGTCACTTACTGGAAGGACAGAACTGTTGTGGAGGGCAGCAGGAGCTCCTCTTTGGTTAAGTGACATGTTTGTCTCTGCCTCTGAGGCCCTATGACATTGACTGGGAAAGAGATGGATTATGGATTTGGGGCACACTAGGAATTGTGTTTGAATCCTCACTTTGGTTTTGATTGGTCATGTGCACTTTGCGGTGTTGCTTTCCCAAGTCTCACTGTCTTCATCTACATATTGAGAAGGAGATCTCACTTTGCTGGGGTAAAGATCCTGATAAATGTGCTTGCCCAGGTTCCAGCAGAGAACTACACACAGGACTGGTCTGTGCACAGTGAACTGTATTCACAGAACAGGGCTGAGCCTTGCATCCAGGCTTGCACCTTACTCCACCCTCCAGAACCAGCATGTTCACCTCCATTTCAACATCATTCTTGTTTATTTTGAGGACAGTGTAGAAGTAAATGAGGATTTTATAACAGTGAAAGCTGAAAAAATGCATATTGTTTTTGTTAGTGTCTTATTTTTTTATCCTTGCCCTAAGTGCTATGAAGTTTACCTGCCTACAGCTGCCTGAATGTGGAATTAACCCGAGTGAAAAGTTGAGGTCAAAGCATAGGACAATCCCATAAGTAGGATCTGCATGGTGGGCTGCCTCCCCTTATCAATTCCTGTGAGAACAGCCATTCTATGGTTGTTGTCTTAACTAACATGCATAGAGCAGCAGGTACATTCTAGGGACAAGGGCATATGTTTATGTATATTATCATGAATGCTCAAACTGCCCTTAGTGTTCATCATACCCCAGAGTTGACGGAGATTTTTTTTTGAAAGTCACTATCCAAAATACAGTAACCAAATTCTCTAATATTAAGCATTCTTTAATATTAAGATCTTATAGGATATTTGTTAAAACTAAGAAACTAACATTGCTACACTTCCATAAATTAAATTGCATACTTTATTCAGGTTTTACCAGGTTTTTTTTTACTACTGACCTTATTCTGAGAAACTAAATATTTTTGGATAATGTGCATCTCTCACTCTCTGTGTTCATGAAACTAACTCAGGAAACAAATTAGTTTGGAGCAAAGAATACTTCTACATTAACCTTACCTTACATGTAGGGAAGTGACCTAAAGCACAAAGATAGTAAATAAATGGCCCAAGTCACCCAGCCAGCAATTGAGCTATAATTCAAACAAAAAACAATGAAGAGCCTTATACTCATGCTCTTAACCATAACAAATGCCATCTATATACTGATTTAGAGGAAGAATTATCAAGCTTTTCTACAAAGGCCCAGAGAGTTAGTCTATGAGGGTTTTTCTGGTACAGGGTCTCTGATACAAAAACTCAGCTCTCCCATCATGGCAGGGAAGTAGCCACACACAGCACATAAACCAATGTATCAAGGCTGTTTTCTAATCAACTTGACTTATAATAAAATCAGAAATTATCTGCATGTGGCCAGTGGGTCATACTTAGCCAACCCTTGATTTAGACTTTTAATCACTCACATTCTCCAAAAAAAAGAGTACCAAGCATGAAATAATAATACTGACATAGACCTTTTACTTTGGTCCAGGAACTGTTCACACAAAATGACCCCATTTACCCTTTCAAACACCTCATGTGGGTATTACAATCATTCAGTCCTTCAGGAAAGGAAGACCACAAAATGATCCAGGCTTCACAGCCTGTAAAGAGCACAGCCAGTGTCTGAACCCACCTAGCTTGGCTCCTAAGCCAGAGCCTTACCTATGGAATGCTGCTTCCCCAGATTGGCTGTATGTATGCCAGAGGTTCTCAGCCTTGCCCCCAATTTAAACTCATTTTGGGAACTTTAAAAAGATCTGGATGGTGTTATGGTCTCAATTGTGTCCCCCTCCAAATTTATATGCTGAATTCCTAACCCTCAGCATCTCAGAATGTGATTGCATTTAAACTTAAATTCTTAAAAGAGGTGATTAAGGTTTAAAAATGAGGTCATATGGGTTCATCCTAACCCAGGATGACTACTGTCCTTATAAGAAGAGGAAATTACCACAGAGACATGCACAGAGAGAAGAACACGTGAGGACCAAGAGAGATGGTGGCCATCGATAAGCCAAGAAGAGAGGCCTGAGGAGAAACTAAGCTAGCCCACACCTTGATCTTGTACATGTGGTTCCTGAACTGTGAGCAAACAAACGTCTGTTGTTTTAGTCATCTAGTCCATGATGCTTTGTTATGGCAGTCATCCTATGAAACGAATACAGATCCTCAGGCTCTCTCAAATCGATCTACTCTGAATCTATAGGGTGGCACCTGGCATCGTTATCTTATTTTAAAACTCACCCAGGTGGCTCTAATATACCACAAGATCATTTTATGCCATCTATCACCTTAAACTACTGATGTGTCCCAAGTTTGTTGTATTGAGGGGTGTGGTTCACCAGGCCTGTGAACCTCCTGCAGATGCATCAGCTTTCTTGGTGCTAGGGCACTTTCCAGGACACTAGCACTAAGGAATGACTTTCTTTCTGAGGCACTCCTGGGCTTTCTCATTGAAGTCTACTTAGTGACTAAGTTTTCTCAAGGGTCTTGCCTTATTCCTTTCTTCACCAGAGCATTCTTATCAGTATGATAAAGAGTGTTTTCCATTCCAGAAATAAGAAAACATGATAAAAATTTAGAAAGCCAGGATTTGTAACATTTTACAGCAACAGAACTCTGACTTTTCTTAGTAATTATAGTACAAATAATTGTCAAAATATTATCTACTCATCTTAGGCTTAATGTTACGGCATTTCAGTAAAATTACACCTTGATTCATTGATCTCACTGTTTACTCAATATGAAATTAAAAAAATAGTTCCACTTTTGCTTTTCATCACCTCAAAATAACGAAAGTCAAAATAAATCCAGTTGCCTGGAAAATGTGTCTGTTTCTAAGTATTCAATAAGCCATTTAAAGTTTTGCAGATCATTAAATGTCTCCCTCTATAAAACCTAAGGTTTGTCAGTTAAATTTCTATCTCAGGCTTTGATGTTCAAACAATATTTTTTTTTCAATTTGCTGTAATAGAAATTAAAACTGAAATATTCACTCTAAAAATGCAAAGCTATGCTATACATTTGGGAAAAATGTGCATGCATGCTCACACACACACCTACAGGAGTTAATTTAGTTGGTTTTCTTCGTTTTCCAATTTCCAAACAAGTTTCTCTGCTGAACATATTGAAAATCTATCCTCATGGTTCTAGTTTATCACAGTGTATTTTTATCTTCCTTCCAACTGAGGATGTTGTGCCTAAATATACAATGTTCCAAAGAGTTTACTTCAATTCATACTATTATTCCCTTCAGTAACACTGAATCCTTAAGACATCTGTTAAAAGTCAGACGCATTAAGCTAACAGCATAATAGGGTTGAGATCTGTAGAAATTTATCAAACAAATTAGCTTTATTGAGTTTTAAACAAACACTGTAGAAAGTTGCAAAGAATATCACAAAGATTTTGTAGAATCCACATCATCCTGCAGAGCGCAAGACGCTGCGGGTGTTAAGTATTCCTGGCAGGATGAAAGAGCACAGCCTAGTCAGAGAGCCTGAGAGATGGCAAGGCCGGGAGTACTGCTCTCCTCTAGTGCAAAATGCATCTCCCAACAAGAGAAAAGTGCTTTTTTTTGTCACTTTGGAGCTGGTCTTGGTTTCCTGAAACAGTTGTAATTTAATAAAAGGGCTCAGTGTGAGCCAATCCTGTGGAAGAATCATTACACCCAATTTTCCTAATTGAGGACTAAATTACAGATGGGGGGGGGCAGCCTCTTAACCTGCATCTGGATGGAAGAGCACCCTGTCCAAAATCTCTCTTGGATAAATTAAAGTTATAATGAATCGTTCAGATGAATTAAAGTCACTATGGGTGTAAGCTGGGTGCCGAAAATGTGTCTGTGTGTACATATCAGTGGAGAGGCTTCAATCACCTGGAGAACTTGAAGAGCCACACAGGCCCGCCCACTTCCTGAAATGCTAGCAGCTTTGTGGGAATCATGAGACTGTGAATCACTGCTGCTGACATGAGTGGGTCACACTCTTCAGTGAGTCAGAATGGAGGAACAAAGAGGGTATTGTCAGAGCAGGCATCCTGTCACAGGCAGGGAAACACAGCCAGCTGTCAGCTCTTATCCTCAGGATCTGGATAAGCAGAGTCCCGATATGCCTAGTGAGTCTCTGAGCATGTGGGCTCTGCCAAACATCGGTCTTTTTAAAGGCCTGGCACTTGGCGATGTGAGGGGTTCTCAGGCTCAGAGGGACTTTGCAATAGGGGAACAATACTATCTACCCTTTTCGGTACTGTATATAAAGGACTTTACCTGGGGTATCTCATATCATTCATAGGACAATTATCCCATCTTACAGATAAGGAAGTGCCTGCTTAGCAAAATTAGGCAAATTGCTACAGGTCACACAGCTGGTGGGTTAGCCCTTGGTGTTTCTGCAGTCTCCCCAGGCAGAAATATTCATACTTTCTGCTGTACTCATCTCAGAAGAGGCTAAGAGTATTCAGGGAGTCTTCAGAGAGAGGAGCCTGAGGCTGGCTAACTTTTCCTTTTGGTCTAACATTTTCAAAAGAGAAGAGCCATGTGATTTACCTGGGGTATCCCACTGGGGCCTGATATATTTAGGATTATTTTCATTATACATTGTCTTCCAAATTAGTCCTCAACTAGGTTAGGGGAGAACCCAAGAAGTCAAACAAATTTACAAATGTTAGTATATACTTTTCTTTTCAAAATGTTTTTTAATAATTAAGAGAAATGACAAAATGAATTAAGGGTCTGCTAAATTTCTGATCTTATCCTAAGATTATTTATTTATTTAGTAGTACTAGAGTTAATGCCAGGGCCTTCACACTGATCTACATTCCCATTGCCCCCCACCTTTTTCTTTTGAGACAGGGTCCAAGTTGTTAAATTGCCCAGGATTGGCTGGAACTTAAGATCCTCAGCTTCCTAGAGTGCTTATTACAAGCCAGTACCATCATGCCTGGCTGTTCTAAGATCTGTATATGCCTATCTCTGGAAAGGGAACATAATGTTTGAGTATCAGCCCCATGTAAACGTGAAGAAGCTGAGGCCAGGACAATAAATATTTGGTGCTGTAGACAGAAAGACTGCTGGTTCTTCCTTGGGGCCACAATTAGAAAGTCAGAACGTCCCAGCTGGTGGAAGAGACCTTGGGAATCATCGTGTTCCCTTTATAAGGCCAAAATTTACCAAATCCAAATGTGTGGGTAGAAAAGGGAAAGAAGATTCCTGATTCCTAATCCAGAGCTCTCTTCCTTATGCTGGGGTAAATAAGATGCAAAAAAGATTAAATAAAAAAATAAAACAATCAAGCAGAAAATTTAAAAGCCAAAAAGAAAACATTTTAGAATATAGTAAAATCACTTCTTTCCATAACTGACTATAATCAAAGAATAGGTAGACATCTGTTAAAATGAGTACTGCTACAACATCTGGTCTTATAAAATGAAGATATTTACATGTGCTGACAGATGGTCCAGGGTAAAAGTGCTTTGGTGGCCGATTACAAGTCCTAGTAAACCCAAATTCCTTCTGTTAGGTTCCTCTTCAGCCCCTGTTTATCAGAGAGCCAGTCACTATTGTGAGGATATTGGTTTGTAGACATGTTTCAATTTGTCAATCAACACTATTTGAGTACAATTTGATGTATTTGATTTTAAAGAATATTGGGTCTTATGCAAAGCCACCTTTCTTTGGTTTTATTTTGCTGCTTGTTTTCATAGAGGAGGGGCCAGATGAAAGGAAGCTACACAGGCAGAGAAGGGGTAAAAATGGGGGCTCTTGAAAGTCCCAAACAGGGAAAGCGGAGGGAAAAGCCAGGCTAGATTTTCTGGCAGGACTATGATCAAGGATAACTCAACATTGTAACACGTCTGTAGACATTTGGAAAGAGCTCTATTTAAAAATTAAAGTAATATATTGACACCTTTTTGATATCTCACAGAATTTGTACAGAAGGAGGAAATCTCTAGGAAGGAATTCAACTGTGGCCACAAAGGGCAAGATGTGCAGAGAACTACCTGTTGATCCTAAATGACTCTGAGGCTCCAGCACCTCCCACCATCTTCCCATAGTCCTCTGTGTCTAGTTCTCTACTACTCTGTGAGTGCTCCCCCACGATGTCATCCCAGCACCAAGGCAGGACACTGTGGGGTTATTATGTAGAACTGAAGACTAGACCACCTGAGGAGGGCGTCACAGGACGGTTAATATAGGATGGCCAGAGGGAGGGACCTGCCTCTGCCTACAACATACTGATGGCTTCTAAGGACAATGCACAACTGTCACCAGCTCTGGTGTATAGGCTAGGAAGCTGGGAAGAGAGGACATGAGGGACAAGAGAAGCTCTCTCTAGCACCTCACACAAGATAGCCATCCACATTGGAGAACAGGGGGCCAGACCTCTTGAAGATCTTCTTGTCCCTCATGATGCTGCTGTGGGGGTGGTAAAAGCATTTGTGTGGGGGTTGATGTGAAGGAAAAGAATGGCATGTGTTCTCCACTGAACACACACAGTATCCCTATAGTAGTGCAGTGATCCTCTGGTATAAATGTCTCCAGTGAAAAATCCAGGTGTTCTTTGCTTGGAATGCCCACATCAATGATAGCAATGCTACAGGCCAAAAGTGTAAAGTCCAGACTACAAAGGAAGTTTGGTATAAAGAGGTCTAAAAGCACTAAATTGATACTGGATATTTAAAACTGTAATTCAACATACGGATGGGCAGGAGGAGTGATGAAGGAAACTGAGGTCATGAATAGTCAAAACATGTGAAATGAACTGTCCAAGGCTTTGTGTCAATTAATGTTAATTTTAGATGAAGTTTTAGAGAAAAATAACACCAGTTACCAAAAGTGTCATACCATCCCATACACTGCATCAGCAGAATTTATCAGCCATTGCAATAGCATAAAGCATCTCTAAAGGGTTCACAGAGCACAACCTCATAAATGTCTTGAAATGAAGCTAAAGTAAACCTGTGTTTGTGGAAGAGATGAGACGCCTTTATGAACTGCTAAATAATGCTGCAGTTGGAAGTTGGTCCACTGAGAATATTCAGTGTTTAAAAGTTATTCACTCATGTAGAAAATGCTTCTGAGGTTACCTTTACCTGGCCAACATCACACTTCTGGCCTGCCACTTGAATGTTGAGTTGTAACATGGGGAGCACATTAGGGTCCAGGATGGAGGAGGATATCTAACCAGAACCTATCTTGGGATGATAAATAAATGTCAGATGGCTGCAATACATTTTCTATGTCTAAACTGTCAAAGAAAAAAAAATCATATAAGAATAATGATGTAAAAACAAGAAGTAATGAAAATATCTAAGTAATTTAAAGTCTATATATGTCATTAACTTGTAACCCAGAAAAAAGAAAAAGTCCAAAACTATCTAAGCCAAAGGCTGAATTCCAACCTGTGTCATAAACTGCCTTTAAGTTTTCTGTAGGCCAACTCTGCATTCTCTTCTTCCCATTCTCACAGCTGTTAGCAACTATAAAGTCCTGTGTAAAGGGGCCCCTTAGGTACCAAAGACAAAGGTACCCTCCCTTTTATCTGAATACAAATCTAAAAATGGGACTTATTTCTCCTTTTCCCAATTAAAGACAAAATTTAAGGGGTTGTGAAAAGGCAAGACATGAGAGTTGGCCCACATGTGTTTAGCATCCTGGATTTTAACTTCTTTCCTTTGAGAGCAAACTGCTATTGAGCTAGAGAACAAATGTGTGTGTGGTCCAGCTGGCCTCAGCCCAGTGGAGCACGATGGATCCCACTACGGCTGACAGTGCGAATCCTAATCCAAGGTTTCTCACCCAGATAGCAAGAGGTGGGGGTGTGTTTATGTATGTGTACTCTTAAACTTGTTTCTTTCATACCTACATTCCCTTTTCCATTGCCTCATCGTGCCAAGGTATTTTCTTCCAGTCAAGGGCAAACAGCATCTATTTCAGCACTGGCAATCTTCCTCTATTCATTTCTCAGTCTTTTTAGCAACTGTATCCATCCAAGTGGGCAAGACTTCTCCCCATTTCACAAATGAGACAGTGGCTCAGAGAGTGTCTTGCCAAGATTGCACATCATGGAGACCTAGAGCTGGGCCTTGGAATCTGCTCTCCAAGTTCAGGGTTCCTTCTAATCTCTGTTGCTGGCTAGTGACCAGTAAATTATAGAGGATCATGCAGTTTGGAAACTAATTCTTGACAATGAAAAAGAAAGAAAAAAACTTCCTACTGACAACTGAGGGGTGTGTGTGTGTGTGTGTGTGTGTGTAGTAACAGGATTCTCTTGCCTGGTTCCCCCTTTCCTGTGGAGGTCACCATATGTTAGAAAAACCCCAGGCCCCTCCTCAGTCTTTCCTTTCCAAGAGAGCAGGAAGGATCTTGTGATATCAGCCCCATCTCTTCCTCTCCTTGGCCTATTTGCCTGTTCGGTATGCTGTCCGGCCTGTGCCTCTGTGGTTTACAGAGACACCTCCCCCCTACCACTGCACCAAGGAGAAGGATGGCTGAGTGTCAGCCTACAGAGGATGAGTAGGGTTCCCTGTCAGTGACCTCTTCCGTTACAGCTTCACTACATTCTCCTTTGTCGGTTTTTTCAGTAATAATAACTAACTTGATCAGTTCAGAACTCAGGCAGCAGGAGGAGTTGCTTATTGGCTCCTCGTTCTGGAATACACAGCAGTAGATGAGTCAGTACAAGGTACAAAGCCCACCATCCCCATCAAATTATGCTCTGCAGGGACTGTCCCCTGAGCTATTCTGGAAACTCCTAAGGTTGATTGTAGTCCATTTGTTTCCCAGATGGAGAGGGGCTGCAAAGATAATCCCTGTGAGCCTGCTGGGAAGCCCTCAGGCCTCATTCCTTCCAGGATCCTGAGCTCTTTCATGTTGACTGGGAACCACAAATGCCTTATGCTTAGGCTAACCAGAACTTAATGTATTTTATTCTTCTTTTGCACTTTCATTTATTTCCAACCACTTAATCCTTTTCCCATTAGAATTATGCAAAAGCCGAGCTTTCCTCATTTATATGAAAATACATTTTATTCTATCCCACTACCATTTTACTGATTGGTGTTTCATTCCTAAAATCAGCAAGAATTGTTTCACATAATGAAAGCAGCCATTCTACAATTCAAAAACTTGTGTTTCATTAGTTTTTAAGACACACATAGATATATAAAAAATCCCCAAGCTTTATGAAGCATTTTAATTTTATGTGGTCTTGAAAGCATGCATCGGGTGGGGGAAGTCATGGAGCACACATAGGCATTTGCACAGCCGTTTTATGCTCAGCTATGTTCTCAAACAGATGTGATTATTAGTGCCAATTAGTCTAAGCTGGTATGAAATGAGACACAAAGAGATACGGAATATAAAAATGTTGGCTCCCTTGTTGCTTTTGCCACCTTGTGCATGCCATGTTGTCCCTCCTCTTTGATGCCCCTCTGCCATCCACTCTGCCTTGGAGCCCGCCGATTATGGACTGAAGCCTATCAAACTGTAAACTAAATAAATCTTTCCCCTCTTAAAAAAATGTTGGTTCATGTGGAATAGGTTCCATCTTCATCTGGAGAATAAAAAGGCATATAACCACTTGGGAGTTTCACAAAAGTAGACAAGACCATATTTTCTGATCAGTCCTGTGTTAACAGAATCAGCCTCTGCCTTTATCATTAGGGTTTCTTTTAAGGAGGATAGACACAAAGTGAAGGGAAATTATTCAGGCTGGTGACACAAAGAGTAACAATGATGATGACCTCCTCAAACTACCCTCAGAAATAGCATATAGAATTGTCTTTCTTCATACAATCTCACATTTGCATGGTCAGGTGAGGAAAATAAAGATTAAAAATCAAGCTTAAAGGCTGCTCCATCCTGGATAAATTAATGTTCTATAAAGGCACATCCGATGATCTTTCAAAAACCTTTCCTCAGTGAGAAAGCTAGGAAGTCAACTCTCTCCAGGATCATGTCCACCTCATGAGCCATTCAAATTCTTTATCCAACATTTTGTCTTACAGCATATTCAGAATCCATTCACAGACTAAGGCAAAGGATGTTACAGAATCACAGCCAATGTGGCAAGGTGAGCATCCTATCCTTCAATGAACTAAGCTTATTACCAAGTATTTTCCAAGGATGAAGTAATCTGCTCATATAAATATTTTACATTCTTTCTTGAGTGGGCAGAACCAATCATCTAAGCAAAAAGTTTCATTTATAAACTTCTGGCTGGGATAAAATAATAAGCCTGCCCCCCCTCACCCCGCACTGAGCTAGATTATCTCATAATGGATTAGAAAGTGAAGGGTCTGTCTTATTGAAAATATATTTTAAAAATTTGCAATCTGATTTGAAACCTCTCAGACAGTAATCTAGTTAGTTGTCTATTCCTTTTGTTTCAATATTTCCATCTATCAAGGAATTAGTTTTGTCTATAAATGTAATAAAATAGAGTATAAAGTAATCAAATTAAAAAATAGAGAGTTTTTATGATCAAATATACTTTAAACTTGAATTAATACAAATGCAAATTAAATTATACATATTTGGATATTTTCCTTATTGCATTTGTTTGGCATGTGACATAAAAATGATTGCAGTGATTGTTTTTTAATAAAAATTTTTTTATTTCTTCCCTCAAATTATTGTGATTTTTATGTGATGTAATATAGGATTTCTGATGTGGACAAGAGCAGAATATCATCTTTCAGAAAATAAAAAGGAAGATTAAAGGAGGCTTATTTAAGTTTCTAGTAATTAGCTTTTTAGTAAAAGGCAAATGCTAAGAGGCCAGGTATTAGAAAAGCCCTAAAGAGGGAGTAGAAGAATTGGGGGCAGTTGGGAGAGGTATTTGGAAAAAAGTCAAATCAAAAAGTCTGATGAGAAGAGATGGAAACAAGTGGAAAGGAACTCCCTTCTATGATGCAAATGTGTTAGGTTAGTCAGAAAATTGGTACATGTTTCATTATTTTAAAATCTAAATTACATAGCAATATTCTGATGAAGGAGCAATGCCTTTTTTTATTTGTCAAGTATAGATCCACTTTCTGAAGTGTGGAGGTATCATTCTCTTATAATCAGTTTTTCTACAGTTTCCAGTTTCAATTTCTTTAAAGTAAAACAAGGTCATAGAGACAGTAGCAAAGCAATTGGAAGACAGAATTGATTTTTAGACTTTAGAAATACTTCCTTGCATTTTTGAAATCATTCTGCACCTGCATATATAATGAACAATAATTTCTTAACAAACATGATTTACTAAATCTTGGCAAATCACTCAACTTAGATTTTTGTAGAGACAATTCTCTTTGCATTGACGGTTCAGTGGTTTAATTGATTTTTAATTAAATTAAGAAATTTGATATTAGAAAGACAGATCTGGAAACAAAAGCAACTGATTTATTAAAACAATTAAATGTGAGGGAACAGTAATGTTGAAAATCACAGGTCTCCAGGACTTGGTGGGCTATGCATGTCAGATGGAGTGTTTTTCAGGAAGAAAAGTCAGTGTTGGTTAGCTTTGTGAGCCCTGTTTGTGTACACTACTGGGGGTGGTTTTAAACTCAGATAACACAATCTCAATAGTTTTTACTTTTGGAAAAAAAATACTCTGAGTGTACATATTTGACTAAAAAGTTAAATTTATTTTACATACAGGTCAGTGGATAGATAACTAAGTGTATCTTGCAATCTATTTTATTTGGGAGTTCTGCAGATGTCATACAACAGCTTAATGATTCAATTCTCATGTTTGGATAACAAATTTGGAGAGGGAGATCAGTCTCATCTCAAAAATTAGCTCATTCTTGAGTTTATACACCTTTACTCTCATTAGATTAATCTCTCTCCCAAACCACTCCTTAACCTGCTAAAACAAAATACAAAAAGAAAAAGAAAACATTAGCATTGGGCACTAATCATCATCATCATCAAAATGGTATCCATAAAATTATTTGTTAATTCACAACATATTTTCTCCAATATTATTTATTTCCCTAGCATTAATTGAATGTTTATTATATGCCAATCTGGTGACATGTGATTTTTCTTTTTAGACTACCTAAGATCTCACTGGCATAAAACTATTAACATTTGTGGCTGCTTCTTGTGCCAGTTGTTAAGTCCTGCAAACAGCAGACAACCTTTCCTCCAAGGTGGCTCATTTAAAATCATAGAGGAAAAAAATATGCAGCACTTCTTAGAGGGTTTCTCTTTGTTGTGAGCAATGAAGATGTCTAGGAGTCAGCTAATCAGGAGTCTTTAAAGATCAGATTATCTAATTTAAATATATCTATTTATTGGTTTAAAAGTCAAAGATTAACATGGGGTAAAAGTAGGGCATTTGGCTACGAATTGCCAGTTCATAAAGAAACTATCTCTCGGGCAGACCAAGAAATGCACACTAACTTTACAAGATGTTACTCTTTTTGTTAATGTTATATGTGAGATAGTTGCATACTAGGCAAGGACATTTTTTTGAAGGCTTACAAATGAGAAGAAAGCGTACATGAACACTGTGATTTTGGCTAAGCCAATAGAATATGATTTGGAACCTACCTGTGGTCACCTTTAGGACGACCACAGACTATTTGAGAACAGTAGACAGGGAAAGTGGGAGGAGCTGTGAAGGACGGGCAGACAGCTTCAAGAAGACATCGTTCAAGGACCTAGATCCAGGGAGGCTGATATCCAGGGCTGCCCTAAACTACTCAAGTGCACAAATACTTCTCTTCTTTCATTAAAACTAACTTTAGTTGGAGTCAATTACTTACAATGGACAGAATGCTGATGAATGCAACCAGACTGGTAGCAGAAGAAGGGGGGGAAGACCTGGAACCTATCCTTGAAAACTTATGCATCACTTATCCTTACAACTGTCCCAGAAGGAAAGTAAAAATAGGTTGGGTTTTATCACCATGACATTATATTGATGAGAAAAACATTTCTAAGATTTGAAGTAAATTGTCCATACCAGATGTAGTGAATAAAACCTAAGCATTCTGTTTCCATACTATCACTATAATAGTGCAGACTGTATAACTGGTGAAATTTTTATATTTTAGGGAAAAAAATCTTAGCACTACTTTCCTCAATAAGTAGCCTCCCCAAATGAATGAAGGAAACATACTAAGCAATGTTTTTGAAAGGAGTTGCTTCAGTTTACCTATACACACCATTCAGTTAGTCAACTGTGATCTGAAACTTACAAAGGTATATTTACGCAAGCTCAGTGAAGTCAGCTTGAATAACTGGTCTCATTTAATCATTAGGATAAATAATAATATTATTGAATTTCTGAATTCCTAAACAAATCTTGTAGCTATTATACCAACAATTTTTCCATATTCAACTTAAAAGTTTATAAAATGAAAATAGTCTTATAGTCTTATAGATTATAGTTTATAATCTTGTAAAGCAGTTTGATTAATTTTATTTTATCCCCATTCAACTATTTACTCAATTTATGTAATGTTAATGTCCTAGGTGTTTACATATGGAATCGTTGCCTAATTAAAACATCCCCTAATCCATCAGTGAAGTGTCTATTACTTTGTCTTGTGTGGGCACAGGTTTTAGGAGTAGAAGAATAACACTATGGACCTTTCACTGTACATATGAAATCATGTCAATATGATAGTAAGAATGGCCTTGAGAAGGGAAATCAGTTACAAGGCTAGTGTCTCAGCTATGTTGGTGTTAATGGTAGATTAGTGGAGTGGTAATTATAGAGGTCATTACATGTATGGATGGTGCTTTATGAAGCCTCTTGAGCCAATGTTACATTTGCCAATGGCTTTATTGGTTAAGCACAGTCAGAATTTGGATCAAATGCCACAATGTCAACCACAACTGGAATCTTAAGTCTAGAATCTGCAGACTCCTTCAGTTTTGATCCTTTAAAATTTATATTGCTGGTCCCATTGCTGTCTGGAATCCTGGGCACTTATATGAAAGTAATATTAAATTCATTTAACCCCTGTGGGAAAGTAAGTAGATTTATCAGTTTCATATTTATTTCTGATAAAACAGATAATCCTATTTGCTCTGAACTATGAAAGATCAGAGGTATTAAGTGAAAATGCAAGACATGGAACATTACTGTTTCTCCCTGACTATAAAAAGAAAATCAGGCTAATGATTTAATGAAGTGTAGTGGAAACTAGAGTAACTGTCATATGTTGACTGCTCTCCTAGACCTCTCCCCAACTAGCTATGTCACCCAGGGTGATTCATCTAACCTCCTTGGGACACACATCCTTATCTGTCAGTATTTCCATTCAGAGGCTTTAAACTACAGTTGCCGATTGCGCATTCTAAACACTGGGAAGAACATATAAAATAAGAGAAGAGTCTGTTAGGGCATGACCACAATGGCAGAGCAGAAATCAGTTAGGAATATTTCATTAATAGGTGTGAGTCTCAGCTCTTCCTGATCTAACAATGGAGCCATCTGTCAGTGCCAAAGTCTCTGATCAGCCATTCACTGCAGAGTGTGTGAAATCAATGAATATTTAAAGACAGAGCAAAGTGAGTGGAGATGACAAGAAGAGTCAATATGACAATTCAGTCCATTAAATCCTGATGCCAGTGGAAACTGCCTGTGTTTAAAAGTACAACAGGGGATGGCTCAGATTTAGAGAATATATGCCTCATTAGCATTTTTTCAGTCAATACATATAGGAAGAATTTTCAGATTGAAGTGTGCTGATACAAGCATTCTCAAAATGTCATTTAGAAAAGCATATTAGCCAACTAAAGGAAGGAGTCTGCTGATGTTCTAAATCTTCCTACCCAAAATATAATTCTTTTTTATTTATTTTCTTCAGTGTTAAACACATCATGTCACAGAAACGCTTTTAGCATTCAGAGAAAAATATGTTTGAATTTTAATCCTTTTGGATTATTTCTCTTTTTTCAAGAAGTAAGAGTTAGCATGCAAAGAATATAATTAAATTGAGCAATAAAGACCTTGATATTTTCATGTTTTTAAGAAATTTAATATGTTACATGATTTGCTGGAATAAAATCAATTCAATAAGCACTCTTTTCTCATCTTTTTGTTTACTTGGGATTTTATTACCCAAATGATGTTTAAAGTGGGTAGGGATTCTGAATTCCAAAGTCTTCTTTTTCTCCACCAGCCAGGGGTTATTCTGGTAAAGACAAAATGAGCTTCCTTCTCCAGTAGTAGAAGAACTGATATCCCAAGATGCCCTCATGGTCTTGTTTCAAGGTCAGTGACCAAATGAAATTGTAGTTTTGCCTTATTATTTTCTAACTCACACAGATCACCCATGGGACAAAATGCATCTCCATATTGTGAAAATGCAATAAAAGGCTCAAAGTCAACAGTTCAGTAGGTCGTAGATAAAAGCTTTGCTCAATCAGGCAGTATTTGCTGAAAATATATCACTCTGTCTATTGTCTTAGTATATAAATGATCAACAGTTCTGGGTGAGGTGTGTGTCCATCAGAGTTTTAAGGAAGCACTGGGACAGTGAACAAATACTTAAGCTCCTGCTTGCAGGGGGAAAGGACAAGCAGTAGACTTTTCTACACTAGTCCAAAGGGCCAGCAAGGATTACCACATAATTAAAGTGTTATTCTTCCTCACCATTAAGAGAGCCATAGAAGGGCTAGGGATTTAGCTCAGTGGTTTTGCTGCCTGCTGTGTAAGCGCAAGAACCCGAGTTCGATCCCTGGCACCAAAAAAAAAAAAAAAAAGAGAGAGAGAGCCATAGAAAATCACTCCCTCAGCTAGTTTCCTGTTTAAACTGTGATGTTATACTTCTTTCTCTGGACAGAGATAGCATTTATTTGCCTTTTTAATTCATTGCATGAAATCTGTTATTTGCATTTCAAGCCTAGGTCCAGGTATCTATGGTAGATAAAGAGCATAATTCTTTGTACTAAACTTTAGCATTCATGCTCAGTCTAGAACACATTTTATAGTATGTCAGATTGTCCTAAAGCCAAAAACACAGCCATAGAACCAACTACAAAATCATCCAGAGTATGTAAAGCTATCAGGCACATTGCCTCTAGAAATAAAATAATCAGTTCAGAAATAGAAACATCTGCTTTGCTCTTTCTGCAAGACCTTAGCCATATATATGACTTTCTTCACAGATTCCTAAGATTAACTTAACCATCTGTGAGTGTTCGAGTAGCTAAATATACTATCTACAATTATTCGTTTGTGATAACACAATATCATTAAAAAGCATGACTAGATTTGACAAATGTGCTGAAACTAGTTCTTGAGAAAATGTTGAAAAGATACTATGATAATTCTTCTAAAAATTGAAGGGGAACAAAAGAGAGTTGATGGACTCACATCAGTGAATTTACCTGTCTGACCCCCAGTTTCTCATATGCAGGGTCTCCTTCTGATAAACAGTGTTCCCAGCATACTGGTATTGGGCCTAGGTGCACCTGTGCTCCTTGAGAGCCAGGTTGGGGGGCATTCAACTCTTAGCATCATGATGTAAAGGTTAAGTAGGACTTGGAAAAGGAAGAACATTTCTCTGTTTGGACCATGAGTTTATATAAAAGAAGTACATGTTATATTTTACCTACTGGCTGATAAACATTTGGGAGACATTTCTATAAACTGCATATATAACCAAGTTCAAAAAGGTTTAGAAATGTAATTCATAGATATATATTATACTAGGAGGAAATGAGTTTTCATGTTTTCTCTCTTACCTCCTGATGTAATATTTCTGAGGGTTTTACTTAGAGACAATGAATTAAATGAGTAGGATGCCAGAACTAACATGTACAGAATATTTTCTGAAGGTATTTGCCATGAAATTTCTTATGCAGAAGTTCTTCTCCAAGAGTCATATTGATATTTCTCCACTGAGTTGTAGGGACAATGTCCTCTTTTTCTTAAAATCAGGCAGAGCTCTAAGAAAATGATACTTGTGTTTTTTAAGGGTCAAGGTATAAACAAAGGATGTTATTTTACCTTGTTCCCTTATGAAGGTCTGTGTTATAATTCAGTCACCATGCTGGAAGGAAGCCCAAGCCACATAGAGGTGTCCTTACAGCCTCAGTAGAGGCTTAGGGGACAGCTAACATCTACTACGTTGTCTTCAGATCATACCAGTCTCTAGGGGTCAAGTTATCACAGTCTACATGTGTTCCCAAGTGAGGATCCAGATATTGTAGGACACAGGCACCTCATAGCCCTGCATGGATTTCTTCCTCTTAGAGTCCATGAGCATCATGTGTTACTTGTTTATGGCCATAGGCTGTGGTACAACTTATTTTTCACTAACTGCTTCTTAGAGTTTTGTTCAGAGAGACAGAATTAAATGGCTCAGGTGTTAGCTCTTAAAGGCAGAGTGCTTTGTTATGATAAAGAATTATACTTTCAGACATTCATAATTTAAGGTATATTTACTTGTTTAGTGGCTGAATGGCCCACCATGGTATTTCCATGTGCTTTATAGTTTCTCTTTGCGCGCTTCCCAGCACTACAACCAACACATGTACAAAGAAACTCATGTCACCAGAAACTTTAAGTAACATCTTTCAGAGACAGAGAGAGACAGAGGCAGAATGAAAGAAATGGTGACAGAGATGGAAAGAGAGGCAGAGAGAGTCAGGGACTGAGAGAGTCTGATTCGTTCTATGAACATCTGCACTGATTTTCTCAGCACCCCTACCTGTGCATCCTTTGAATTTTATAAGATGGCCAATATGGCCGTTTAGTGTGTCTCATACCTTGTAGATCTAGGAGCTGGTTCTTCAGTGGCTGTGCATTCAGTATCTCCCCAGTTTGGTATCTGGCTGTGGAGTTTTCCTTCAAGAATGTTTACTAAGCACACAAAGAATCAAGCATGAACATCTCACAGTCCTGGACTCCTTAGTTCTTCTGTTACCCTCACACAGATCTTTCCAACAATGTCTGTTTTTCACTTCAAACAATGGGCCATATTTTGTGTTTATTGAACTTCCTGAATTTATTAGGTGATGTTTTCCTCATATTTAAAATCTCCTTTGTGTCCCTCATAATCTGCACTTTTGTTAACTTTTCAGATGTATCAACGCTTTATCCAATAGATTAAATTTAAGACAAGCAATGGATTAAGACTGTGTTATCACAGGGAAATCTAATCCTTACCTTTAAGAAGAGATTCAGGTTTAATTAAGACATATACATCTAAGATTTATCACCCTAAGTAGATACTTAATGTCTCTGTTTGGAATGTACTAATTAGGTTCCAATTAGCAGGGTCAAAACAAGTAAATCAAAGGCACTTTATTCTCCTTGATATCTCTTTCTCTGTCCCAACTAATTACCTCTGCTCTCCCTAGGCTCAGCAAATAAGAGCATTAATGTGCCTTTAACTTGTCAAATAGTTTCTTTGACTGTGGCTGGAACTATCTGCATTCAGTCTCCCCAGTAGCTGTCACTCTATGGATCATTCTAGAGAAGTTTCTGTGGGGTTCCTGGGGTGTCCATTGTACTAAGAGGGCCAAGTAACTCTTATATAATTCTTATCTTCTTTAGCCACTTAGGCAGTTCCACTTTGATATCCTAAAGCTTTGTCTGGTATGCACCTTCCAAGTGCCTGTGTTCTTTCCAGGGGTGAGGGGTCTAAGAATGCCTGACCCACCACCCTGCCCTGGCAGAGTGGACAGGTTAGTGAGGTCCTGCGCAGAGAACAGCCTTGGGGCATAAGGCAGCCTTTTCAGTTACTAATGGAAAAGTCTTAGTGCTCCCTATGCTAGTAAGACTTTTCAAGTTCATTTTAATATTGTGAAAACTTTCTTGTCAACAGAGATTTCTGATGTCTCCATATACTGTTTCTTGTACAAGTCACACATGTTCTCCAAGAGCCCTGAGCTGAGACTACAAACGGAAATCAAAGGTAATCTGCCCGCCCTTAGATGATATGAATTTAATAAACCTGTACTACAGTCATCTGCGTGCTGTAGAGAGATATTCATTACTGTGCATTCACACCCTTGGATGCCTCTTAAGTACAGAATTTGTGACACTTGAAAATTTTCCCCAACTAATTTACAAATCATTTTCATTCCTCATTTTATTATCCTACCTGAAGCCAACTTGTTCTTTTGGCACAATCAAGCTGATGGACTGGTAAGGTATCGTACTTGAGCTTTAATTTATGTAGACATCTACCCTGAGGCATCTCAATCATTCATAGCATGAAATAGGGGCAGCATTAGATTTATCAGGAAATGCTGTTTTTGTTATACATATATATTTAATGACAGGGTTATTTATATAAAAGAAAGTCAGAGTGGTGACAGACAAGACTAATGTATCAATGACAGAAGAAACAGCAAATCAAGGCATGGCCACAGCCTCAGGAAGGACCTGGTTGATGCTGTAATGTAATTCCCTTGTGGGATATCATAAGGGGCATGATGTAATCGCTGAGTTGTCATACATGTGAGTCCACAAGTAGGACATACTATCATACTTATATAGGAAAACCTTCACCTGCATCCAGGTACGACTTTAAGTACAGTATTTTTCTTATTTTATAATTACACCATAGTGTGTATTTCTGAGCTACATAAGTGTGTAGTAATAAGGGATTGATGACACTTATAATAAGCTATTGGCTAGTAGTATTCTAAAAATAACAGATAAATATTAATATAGAAAGTAATAAATACGTTATTTATGTAGATATAAAGAAGTAAAACAGTATAGGAGGTTCTAATGGAAAATATGCTGTGATACTATATAGGACTTTGTAAATTACTTATTGCATGCTAGACTATAACCAAAGTAACTATTAAACATTAAGAGGAGGTAACAAACTAGAAAACACTTGAAAGGAAGCTTTGAAAGAGACTTAGGTGACCTAAAGTTATAAAAATTGAATTTATTTTTAATACCAATTCAACATAGTTCTACAAACTGCCAGAAAACATCTCAATGGCTTTAAAATGAAACATTAAATCTGTCCAGGATTAAGCATAAATCCTTTACTTTCACTGTACACATCTTGTTCCATCAGAAATCAATGTTGACTTATTAGAATAAGAGTTACCACCAGTTCTTTAGAGGTATTTGCTATGTGAGATGTAAATAAAGTGGGACATGAGGCAGCACATACTAGGCTGGTACTCACTGAGTGCTTTATCAGTGAAAACTGCCACCATCAGTGTACGCTCTCCACTCCAACCCAGATGTCAAAATACTGTCAGTTAATATCATCCAGGTTCATGCCATGAATCTCACACCATTCCTCTCTCTGCTTCCCTTTACTGTCCTCAACTTTCTTTCTATCCATGGAAGAATAACTAGCTCGCACTTGCCACTGTTGACCTTGGCCATAGAAAAGAGAAGCACATTGTTAAATACACTCCAAATACTCCATCTAGTGATTTCAGTCTGATGGGTGTGTTGTTTATTGTATGCCTTTAAAGATTTTCTTTTGTTTGTATTAGTGCATAGTGAAGGGTGAGATTTGGAAGACTGGAGATAATACTTTACTGAGTGTTCTCCAGTGTAACTGAATGCTTCTAAGAGGAAAATCCTACTGTAAGCCGACCAGTCAACCATCAGGAAGAATCTCACAGGGGCTCTCTCTGGCCACACTGCCTACACAGTATGGAACAAAACACATTAAGCTTTTCTGAGCCAACTATCTCAGTGTTATTCAGATAAATGAATAAGAGGCACTTTTTAAAATGAAGGAAAATCAAATTGAGGTCACTAAAATTTAGCAAATTTTCCCAGAGTCATTTTATTAAACTTGATTGTACTAGGGGAGGTCTTACATTCAAATATACAGGTTAACCAGTTTATGCTATGGCTGTTCTAAAAAATATCAAATCAGGTATCTCAGAAAGTCCTGTAGATAATATGGACCCAGAGAAAAGGAAAGGGGAAGCCACATCCTGGAGGAGGAGTTGATGTTTAAAAAAACAGGCGTTTCCTGACTACCATTCTGATCTGACACCTTAGAAAGCAGCCATTTCTTAGAAGACTAACAGTTAAGTTTTAGGAAATCTTGGACCAGTGAGACACTTTCTTATTGCTTCTGGTCCAGATGAGGAAACACCAGGCCCATTTGGAATGGTGTGTGTTCCATGTGTGAAATCTGTGACATCTGGAGAAGAACAAGGGACAAAGTAAGTCCAGAGAAGGGGTGCCCAGTCAGAACATGTAGGTTTCCTATGGACAGGAGGGCACCAGTGAAGGATGAAGGGGCTTAGCCAGGTGACCTATATCCCTGGAAGGGATCTAGTCAGAAGAGATGGGGATAATGAGCTTCTCTAGGGTATACACCCTTGCCTGGACCCTCAATAATGTGATGTGTGATCATCCATGTGTTGCTCAACCCAATATGACTGGGAACAAGATTTCTGTCAACTGAAATCAAACAACAAAGATAGGTGCCACCAGGGCCATAGTGGTAATAGCTCTGGCCTGGTGCTGATATCCATCAAGATACAGCTGTTACAAAAATGGACCCACCCAGCATGGCTTAAGCTTACACATGGAATAAGAAAATGGAGGGAAAGAGCCTCCCTCCATGGGAAGCCCACTCAACATGGGGCTCAGCTGAATGAGGAAACAGGCTTTGGATTGCAAGCAATGTCCAAGATAACAATAGTACTTGATTCAACTGGGCATGATCAGAAAGTCTATGTATTAAGCTGAAAGTGGCTAGAAAATGATTGCACTGAGTTTACTGGACTGGACTGAATTTATTTCTCCTGCTATTGTCAAAACAAACTTATGAAAAATAATGTGAGTTTGCACATGCTGATGTTGACTTTCACTTCAACTCCTTCTCCCTGCCCACTCACTCAGTCATATGCTGTGATGGCTTGTGTCTAGATGGCCCCCTAAAGTCTCATGTTGTCTTAGGTGGGGCTCGTGTGATTGATTCACCATGCAATGCTAGGCCCAAGGGCCCCAGGATTAAGGGTGTGAGTGCTACCCACCCTAAGTAACCTGTAAAAATTGAAGGGGCAGAAAGATGCTGTTAAGGTCCCTTGTTGCTTTGCTGCCTTCAGTCCACCTAGAACTGTTCCCCCTCTGCCACATGCCACTCTGCCTTGGAGCCAGCTGATTACGGACTGAAACCTTTACAAACCGTGACCTAAATAAACCCTTCTGTCTTTAATTTTGGGTGTCGGGTATATTGTCTCAGCCATGAGAAAAGTAACTAAGACATATGCCTAGATATTTCATTCATATTATGATTTATATGTGTGGTACTAATAAGCAAGCAACTGAGCATCTGACTGGTTGCTTCCAGAATAGCCTGTGTTTGTTACAGTTTCCTAGATGAGTAGAGGTGGAAGGCTGATTGTGGCAGCTCAGATAACTTTGGAGCTTGATTTTCTACTTGAGATATTTTAAACTTCAGAATATTAAATTATGGGCAGATGACATTTTGAAGGAAGATTTATTCTTCAAAAGATTCTGGTTATTGACAAGATACTTGGGGTAGAGTGAGGAACAAAGTACGCACATGGATCCCTGCCTCATCTTTGGATTGCTTCTAGAGCATCTCACTGCTTTCTTCTCATCTGTTTATCTCACACTTCCTTTCACCCCTGTAGTAGATCCAACTGTGCACATGCTCAGACTGATGCCCTCGTAATTTGTGTGTTGCTTAGCTTTGATTTTTCCACTTTCCTCCAGAATGCAACATCAGGAGCTCAGCTATTTGGCTTCACAAACTGACATTATGGGGAAAAGGAAATCTCTGGAGTACCTCTAATCACCCTGGGTTGTTCCAGGAGTACCAGGAAGAAGTCTGCAGAGCCCCTCCAAGGTTATCTGTGAAATCATGGAGCACCTTCCCATGTTCCTAAACCCAGAAACTGTTTAGTCCTCAGTTATTGATTCAACTATTGTGACTCTAGATCTCTATCTCTAGTCCAGAATTGCAGATCCAGTAAGGGTTACAGAGCCCATTCCTGAACTTGGAGAAGTAGCTCCCACTCTTCTGCCCATCAGTCACTCTCAGCCAAAGCACCTTATCTTTGCCAAAATACTTATCAGCATCGAAAATTATCTTATTTATCTGTTCTCATATTTATTATGTATCTCCCATCTCACCTCCCAAACTCTGCAGGAAGGTGATGTGCTATTCTAAGATAATCATATCGTATTGCTTTAGGATCACATCAAAGATATAAATGCCAAGGCAAGTTAATTGAAGACAGGTACTTGTAAGTTTTGTGTCCCTGATACTGAATGATATATGGCACCAGTAAAATACCCCCCAAATATTTGGTTAGAGACTCACTGACCTATATTCCAGGGATTCACTTGACATTTCAATTTGGACATCTCTCAGCTACTACAAATTCAGTCTAAAATTGAATTCCTGATGGTTCTTTGTTATTTCATTCTGTTTAATCATAAATCAAAGGCAGCACTATCTTTCTGGGATGCCAGTTTACTGCTGAGGATATAGGACCGTGCTGGGTTTGTGACAGACAGAAAGCACTAAGCTGTGCTGAGGCTTGGTGTGAGGACTGTGGGGGCAGGACTCTAGTGGAGAAGGGTAATGGGAAGGGGGCATCTCCCTAGAGTGACTGGGAGGTAGCCTGACACTAGGAATGGGAGAGAGTACAGCACAGGGCCTGATGATCTGAAAGTCTCAGCCTTTGGGTGTCAGAGGGGCCTAAGGTTGGATTCCAGCTCTGTCATTACTGATTGTGTGACTTTCACAAGTTATGAGTGGTTTTTCTAACCCTCTGTGTCTCCATTTAGGAAGAGGGGGTGATCCAAATACTACTTAATGCCCAAATGTATTCTGGTTTTGAGTACAGATAACTAGACATTTGATAATGAGTCTGGCCAGTGATCTCCAATCTACATTAATTACTATTGAGTTCATATAGAGAGAATTCAATTAAGAAGGATACCAGTAATCCTACAGTTAGAGCTGTAACAATTCAATGAGACAATGTGTGTGAATGGCAGAACCTAGGACAGAGGAGAATCACACACACACAAAAAAGCACTGGGACAGATGCTACTGCCACAATCACAGATAATATTGTGTTGTTAGGAGGATCCTAAAGCTACTCTACTGGAGCAGGGTAGTTTGGTCCTGATTCAAGTGGCAACCACTGCAGAACTGCTAAGTGGGGAACTTGTAGACATGAAACTGCTTCGAAGCCTGGTGGGGCTGAAGTCCTTGGGGGGACTGCCCACATGAAAGTGGAAGAGTTGGGAAATCAGAGAGGCTACTGCAATCACTCAGGAAGAGGGAGGGCTGAGGATTATCAGGTGGCTATGGAACTTAAAAGGATATTCTAAAAAAATACTTCAAAGGAAAAATGAGGGACAGAACCCAAACTAAAAGGTGATTTCTGTGAAGATCAAAGACAAATAGCTAAAGAGTTGCATGGAAAAAAAATAGATAAGCATGGGCCATTTCTTACAAAAGAGTTTGGCTATGATATGAAGAAGAAAAAACATACTGTGGGTAGCTATGGGGCTACACTGTTTCTGAACTGTTTCTCATACGTCTCATAACTGGTCATGCTGTGCCAGGCCTGGGCTTCAATGACCCAGGGTCAAGCCTCAGGCCTTATATTCCTCTGGCTCACACAATTCCCCCTCTCCTCTACTCTTTCTGCCTGTAAAGATTGCCTGTTCACTGACAAGGCTATGTCCCGACTTTACTTGGATACATGCTGGGGTATCTGTTTATTCTCATTTCTGCTTGAATGTTGAAGCTCAAACTATTGATTTTGCTCCTTCCTACCTCACTGAATGAACACCCCAGTCTTCCAGTTACTTACATCTAGTTCTGTGGTAACACCTTTGACTCGCTTTTTAACTATCACCATATCTGTCCTGTGCACCTTACAGAAGTCCAGAACTTGGCTGTTTCTCATGGCTCCACCACAGCCACCTTGGGAAAAGCCACTGTCATTTTGGATCTGGGTCACTGCAAGAGACCTTTGCATAGTCCTCTTCACTTCATCTATAGACTTCTGACAACATGGTACTTCCTTAAATAGGAAGTAGCTTTATGCTTAAAACCCTTTAATTCTTTCTCAGACCTTCACAAGGTCCGTCAGGCTCTGTGAACCTACTGTCTTGCTACTTCTGCATATCCTTGCCTTACTATGTCTGCCATGTTAAATTACTGGGATCTGCACAAACCACTCACAGAGTTTGCTTCTACTCCAGGACCTTTGGGTTTGTTCACCCTGCCCAGAACTTGCCTCCAGAACCACTTATCTGGCTCCTTTGGGTTGACAATCAAATATCATCTGTCATAAATACCTTCCCTCACCACTTTTAATAATGCCAGAATACCCTGCCCCACCACTACACATCCAGCCTTTGTGGCCTGCTTTCATTCTTTCTGTAGTGTGGATTCTATTTCTTGTATATTTACTTCTTCATTAATTTGCTGTCTATTTTCATTCCCAAAGTGCAAGTTCTCAGAGTGCAGAGACATTGTTATTACTTATAGGTATGTCTTCAACATCTGGAACAGTGTCTGACAGTGAAGTATTGAATAAACATGTACATGTTTTGAGAATTATGGTTATTATATTTTGTGCAAAGGCATAATGAAAGAGCTGTATAGGGGAAAATTGAAAATGTTAATATTGGCAGAAAAAACTTCTTCAGTAAGTGGCCAGGCCTTTGTGAAGGGGCACCTCACATGGGTGTGGAGGGTGGCTTTAGTTGGAAGCCCTCAGCAAAATCTTGCACTGTTCTCTGGCTGCACTAGCCCCCAAATTAAGTTAAAAGTGAAGTACAGCCACATTTACAGTAGCTATGCCAATGCAGCCCTTTATGGGAGAAGGACACCCTCCCTTGTCTTGTCTCTTCTCTAGCTCCTTCCACCTGTCCATCCCAGCCCTATTTCCAGTAGATCAGTAGGTACAGAAGGAGCTTGTGTAGGGGCCTGGGTCCTCCACACTGCACCCTGTGAACCACCCACAAAGGCCCAGCTGCAGAGACTTCTCATAGAAAAAGATACACAGCTCCTTCCTGTGGTTTAGATTTCTCAAGCAAAGACAATCAGAGCAAAAGAAATGGAAGGTCTTAGCATTAGGGAAAAGAGGTGTGGATATGGGATTTAAGTCAAGAATGTTTGATTTGTTCAATTGTCAACAGAGCATAAAGTGGCTCTGTTCCGGGTTTCTAAGTGGTCAGACAACTGAGTACAACGTATCTGCTCAAGTAATCATCACTTTATTTAGAGTTATGACAACTTCTTAGAGCTGTTATCCTTTAAAATAGTCTAACACTAGGGCCAGGGATTTAGCTCAATGGTTCTGCTGCCTGCCTCGCAAGCGCGAGGTCCTGAGTTCGATCCTTGGTACCAATAAATAAATAAATAAATAAATAAATAAATAAATAAATGGTCTAACACTAAATAAATAAATAAATAGTCTAACACTAAAGCTGGATGGCAAAAAACCCCCCAAAAAACCCCAAAAACCCAGAGTAGAAAATCAAATTTTGACTGGCCATTCAATAAAACAGATACTCATGACAACTTACCTATGTCAAAGCCTATCCAAACCGGCTTGTCTATAAACTGGCAGACAGATCTTTTTCAAGTACTGAGAAAGATCTCATTTCGAGTTTTAAAACAAGTAATTAAAAACAAAACTAACCAATAAATGATTCACATGCTAGGGGTGACTGCAATAGGCAGCTCCCCAGACAGGGATACAAGATGCTCCATCAGTGGTGACCATTCTTTGAGGCTGCCCAAACTACTTCAAAACTGCTTTCAGAACTTGGCCCCATTATCGTTACATAAGTGTTAACCCCTTTAGGTCAAGGTGATGTTTTTTACCTCCAGTAGCTTTTGATTGAAAGATTGATTGCCCAGGCTGGGCTCAAACTTTGTGTTTAAATTTTCATTTTTATTAGTGTATCTATGCAGTATGCAATCATGGGGAGTTGGTAGGTGTACATAATACATTTTAATTCTTTTAAATGTCCTTCCACTCCCCACTCTCTCCTCTCCCTTCATCTCTTGGTCCTCTTTCCATCTGCAGAAGATCTTCCTGTACTGTGACAATAATAGCAACATTTGCCCCAGACGTTTTCTTCTAAACAAATCTACAAACAGCTGCCATGTAAAACTCAGACATGAAGAGCCTGCTTCACTGTTTGGGCAGCCCTCTATGCTACAGTTTATAGGACTAAAGTAGACAACACATGAGCTTCTTTGACCAGTATCTGTTTCATGTGTCCTGAAATATGTCTCCTTATTATCAAAATAACCCAGGAAAGGCGGGTCTACAGAGAAACAGCAACCCCGCGGAAACACTAGTTCTCACGGGCTGCTGGCAGCCATGTGAGCTTTGTGCTTGAATTTTTCCAAGCCCAACTCAACTGTGCCACATGAAAAAACTCTCAGCAAAAGTTACCCATGCAAAATACTATTGCCACTATTATATGGTAACCATGACTCCACAGCATTCTGGGATAAACTACACTGTTCCTAGCATGGTCCACAAGGCCCTCTACACTGCAGTACAGCCTTTTGCTCTGAGCTGGTCTATTGCTAATGCACAGCTGTGTACTGGCTCCAGGGACTTCAACCCTATCACTGCCAGAATCTCCCCTGGCATGTACCTACATTCTACATTCTTGAAGTTCTGCAGGGCCAGTCTCATTCTCTCTTCTTACCTTCTCTTAGCCATAGGTCATTCTCCTGTGATGTTTTCTCCACTTCTTTTCCTCTCTGGAAACCATTTGTTGAAACCATTGTCAGAAGGGTTCAAAAGTTATTACATAATTACAGCCAAGTAACTAACTATACACCACTCTTCTCCAGGTCAAGAACAAGTCTTATTCATCATTGTATTCCTCTTATCTTCCTGGTTCCTGGAATATACTATATAATCAAAACCACTTAGTGGCTACGTAAGTGACTGAATGAATATTATGCTTAAATTTTACTTTGAATGGTGTTTTGGTTAGCTTTTCATCCATGGGATAAAATACATGACGTACACAGCATAAAGGAGAAAAGGTTTATTTTGGCTCATGGATTTAGGGGTTTCAGTCCATGGTTGGCTGGCTCTAAGGTAGAAACATAATGATGGAAGGATATGGTATAGGAAAGCTGCTCATCTCATGGTAGTCAGAAAGCAGTGAGAAAGAGTCCAAGAAGAGAAATATCCTTCATGCCCTACCTACCTACTTCCTCTAATTATACCACACCTCCTAAAAGCTCATTTAGTTGTGAACTCAAATGACTGATCTTCTGATGTGGTCATTGCTATCATGATCCAACTACCTTCCAAAAGCTCCACCTCCATCTTGTGAACACTTCAGACTTTTGGTTGACATCTTGGAGCTAAACCATAAAAGGTGGCAAAAAGACAATAGATTGTGACATGATAACATTTATATTTTATTAAATCTAGATTGTGGGATTATAGATAATTCTCATTATCTAGCTCTAATCACTGAGAATAAGTGAGAGACTGAAGAAAACTAGGCACGTTTATTTATAGAGCATTTCAGACAATCAAATAATGTTAAGAATTAGTACTAATTAGCCATTTCTTATGTGAATGTAAAAATTAGTGCTTCCTATGTGAAGGTAAAAATTAGTGTAATACAAGTTACTTATGGAATTCTCTAAAATATGATGTATGTTTTATTAATTTATTCTGTTCTAATTCATTAGCTTAAGTGGTTCAAGCATTTCACAGCTATAAGTCTTGCTCATTTAGCTAAAAGCAAATTTTTAATATTATACGCTGACATGAAAATGTAATACTATGATTCCATGTTTCTGTCAAAAGACTTTGGGCCCAGAAATAATTCCCTTTATTTCTAAAGCAATCAGATTTTTATTAGAAGAAAAAAAAAGACTTCAGAAACTGACATTTTGAATTACATTATCAAAAACCAGAATTTCATAAAACTGGGTACAGTTCTCATTCCAAGAGCACATGCATTTAGATACATTGCTGTTTAATAAAATAACAAATAACAGAACAAAACAGGCTCATGAGCATGAGAAAAACTGGCCTATGGATACCATATTTTTGTCATCTGGTATTTTCACATTAGGCCATGTTGTAGTGTGGATAACCACAATGATCAGAAAAGGGCAGGTCAGCATGACTAAGTAGTTTCTGAGAAACTGAGCTCCATTAATTCTTCTTTGTGTTGCAGTTAGGGTCTGATAAGTGTAGGAAGTTGGGACTTGCTGGAACAAGAATGGGATGGATTCTAACAGTCTTTATTTTAAGGAAAACATTCATTATTCAGAAAATACTCTGCACACAAAATAGGCAATCAATACTTATTGGCATCTGTAATTATGAATCTGGTTCCGTCTTTCCATCCACTTTGTACCCAGGAAGCAGCCCCAGCCAGTGCCTCTCCTACAGCCAGCTCAGTGTCAGATTTAGGAAAATCACTTTCTACCAATGACTATCCCTTGGGTTTATCATGACACTTTTATTAATCTGTGGCTATATGCTTATAACTTTCCCTGGAACAGAAGCACAATTTACTAAGGATTACTCTTCCAGAGTCCATATGCCCATATGTAAACTCTGTCCCTGCACAATAATGGCCTCTCTGAGAGGAATTCCTTTGTTTCAACTGCTGGGGCTTCTGAGCTTCCAAAAGAAGTGAAGGCACGAGTGCAGTGTCAGTGACAACAACTCACTGTGAGGCTGTCACCGGTTCTGGGCTGCTTGAGGAGCCTTCATGCATTGGCTCAGAAACTCTTTGCAATAGTTTTTGTTCAGTACTATTATTAGACTCACTCATTAACCACCTTCAGTTGTTACGGAGCTGGAAAGCAGCCCTGCTGGGTTGGAAGCTGGTGGTCAGAACAGGGCTCTCAGGCCCTGAGCTCACTTCCTTCATCATCAGCATTGAGAGATGGACAACATCTGGTTCTACAGAATAGTTAGTTCTTGGTCTCACAGTGTCCGGTAATTATGTGATAGAGGTGACTAAAGATCCAAGCAACAGGAAAGATGTGGCAGAGGGATGTCATAATTTCAAGCACAAATTTTATTTTTCATGTGTTAAAGACTTGGGTTAAGAGTCAAAGAATAGGAGTTAGGCTTCAAGGCACTGACTTTCTAGGCCAGAGACACTATGTACTTCCCAGGGCCTTTCCTATGGACACTTACATCCAGGTCATTTTATCTATTTCACCTCCCAAGTACATTCAAATCAGTTCCGCAGGGAGAGTTGGGGAGGAGAAAAATGAAGGGATTAGTTTCCTGTGTCTATCACTAAGTGGTTGGCTGAACACAAGAGAAATGTATTCTCTTACTGGTATGGAGGCCAGAAATCTAAAATATAGTGGATGGCAGAGCTGCTTTCTTCTGGAGATTTTGAGGTAAGATTCTGGTGATCTTGGTGTTCCTTACTTTGTAGACCTATCATTCCAATCTATGCCCTCACCTTTATATGACAGGCTGTTCTCTGTATCTCATCCTTTCTTCTTATGAAGACACTAGTAAGTGAATTTCAGCCTACCCTAATCCTGCATAACGTCATCTTAATTTGATCACACCTTCAAAGACTATTTTTCTAAATAAGGTAACATCCACAGGTTCTGGGGATTAGGACATCACTATATCTTTTGGGAGACACAATTCAATCCATAACCAGAAATGAAGTTGAATTTTTTTCTTTTCCCTTTTTTCCCCAAAATAAGTTCTTCAAAATAATCCAATTTGACTCCTGACAACCCTAATATAAAATATAATTCTATAAGTAAAATGTGTGCTAGGACTTCTTTCGGCCTGGTTTCAGATGGAGTAGCCCATGGGAGCCAGGGGCTTGCAACTTGCTCTCAGAAACATGGTGAGCCATGAATCTGTACAAGGAAGCAGAAGGGCACTCCTTTTTTAAATATTAGCAATAAGGCCGACATTGCCAGTCCAACCTGTAAATGCTTCCCAATTAACACCATTTAATGGGAGCAGTGGCTGGGAACTGAAAGAACAGCTGGAACCCCGGCCCTCATCCCAGCCACTTACATTATGGACATCAAGAACACACATCTGAGTCATCATTTTTCCTGTCTATTAGCATCCATGCTGTGAATTAATTCAATATTTTAATGCTTTGTGTATCAATAAATGAAGTGCAATTCTGTATGGATCTGACCTTTTCAGTATTCCACAGTATGATGACTGGACACCATGGTTCCTCCCTTGTTTATAATTTTAGTAACCCAGATGGCAGAAGTGAGCCAGTCAGCCAATAAAAATGAAGAACAGCCAGAGAACAAAATCATAAAGTAAGTACAAACCTTCAGAGAGTATGCTAAGGGATTATAATTTTAATATCTCACTATTTTTTTTCTTCCCAGAGCATACGATCATAAATTGAAAAGAGAAGGGAGACAAAATCTAATATTGACCAGAATAAACAAAGCTATAGTCTTCTTCAGTTAATGTCATTACTCAATCCCCCCACTGGTCTTGCCCTCCGCTTGCCGTTGTCTACAGCGATTTTATTTTAGAAACAGTTTTTCTCACTTGGATTTAGTAGAAACTTTAATATAAAGTTATGTTACCCCACAGTGTAAGCAATGGTCTTGGTAATTGCACTGAAGTCCTATGAACTCCTGAGATGGAGTCATGATGGCTCCATATGACCTACAGTCCCTTAGTTTGAGCAGAGACGAAGTATTAGACTGAGCTAAGTTCATCTCTCTTGGTGACTGATGAAGACAAATCAGGCATACTAAGTTATCATCCTATAGGTTACTGGATA
>NW_004624855.1:1607586-1661095 GCF_000247695.1 Heterocephalus glaber | reverse complement strand
AGTGTTCCATCTCATTTCCCTTTGGGGTTGCTGTAGGTGATCTGGAAGTCTGGTTTTGAGACTTATTTATGTGTTTTCTCATTTCAACTGGCGGGCGGGGAGGGGGTGCTATTGGCGCCTGCACGGATTACCTCCTCTGAGCTGGGAGAGGTGGCACAGGGGCCGGGAGCAGTGGTAGGGATGGTGGCCCAGAAGCCCCTTCCTCTGGGCTGGGAGCGGCGGGACAGAAGGCTGCTCAAAAGCCCTTTCCTCTGGGCTGGGAGCAGCAGGAGGGATGGTGGCTGGGAAGCCCCTTCCTCTGGACCAGGAGCAGTGTGACAGTGGCTCAGAAGCCCCTACCTCTGGGCCGGGAGCAGCGGGAGGGATGGTGGCCCGGAAGCCCCTTCCTCTGGGCCCTGAGCAGCTGGACAGAAGGACTTCTTTCCTTTTTATAATGCTAACCAGTGAATGTGCCTCAATTTTTCTCCATGTTGGTTCCTTGCTGTGTTGGCTCCTGAAGGGCTGGTGCCTTAAGGGAGGCTCTGTCTACCAGCCAAAAAGATATCTAATTAACTTACCTATCTATAATAGTATGACCTAAAGAATTTTGTTATTAATCCAGTGTACTGGCTGTCAAAGGGTGGCTTTGGCATATTGTAGTTTGGGGTTTTATTTGTAAATCTTTTTTATCTCAAACTAATATTCATGAATTGCTTTGTAAAATTTTAAATTACTATGCTGATGTTCCTTAGAACAGGTTAAGTTCCAATAAACCTATTTTAAGTCAAAATTGCATCATTTAAAATGCATTTAGTATACCAAACCTATGAATATCACAACTTGGATTAGTTTACCTGAAATGTGCTCAGAACACATACATGAGACTGAAGTTGGGCACAGTACTCTACACAGTCTACTTCATAATAAAATGTTGACTATCTCATATACACACACAGATAGGCCTTTTATAGACAAGATATGATTCAAAAGCACAAAACAAAATATCCAAAAACACTGGAAACAGAACACATAATCAATTTCTATTGGCAGCTATTCAATGATTTATTTCAAGATGAACATATTTCATTAATTCTAAGATTCATATTCATTTTCACATTTTAATATCCCCAACAGCAAGATGTATCATGCAATCATTGGCATCTTACAATTGTAATTGGTTGCATTTCTCCCTCTCGGAGCCATACACAAAGAAGATGCCTGTTACAGTTGATGAATTCTTGGATCTGATGAATTAAAGGATATGTTTTTAAAGTCAAGACTACTTTCTCTTGTCCTAAGTTGGTCCAGAAATAGGAGTTGGTCTTCTACCCAGCTACCATGTGGAACTAGAGTCTACTGGGATAAGGAAGAGTCTGGGAAGGAAGGAGGTAATGACAGGAGCCACTTGTGAATTACTCTCTTTCTAGTCACTGTATTTTTCCCAGACTTTGCTACCAATTTTCTCTGGCTGTCATGCATCTATAGTGGCTTTGGCATTTTTAGGACAAATATAGTCTGGAACGTGTACAAGGGCCTGGTATGGCTCCATTATCCAGAGAGTTCTTAGATTCACACACCTTTAAAGAGTGGAGCCATGTCTCCATTGTCTTTTAGTCCCAAGAAGTTAGTACAATGCTTGAATGCAGCTGGAGCTCAATAAAATTTTAAAATTGAAATTCAAGCCCCTACTATTTGGATAAAAAGGTTTGTGACCTACAATCTCTGAGGAAGTGTATGATGTATACCCTCCCCTAGCTGTGATAGTTGCAGATTACCTACCAACTATGGTCACATAAAGTGCCATATCTGAGTGCCCAGTACTAGATGCTGGTGTTGTCTCCATGGAAACACAGAAAGGAGCTCTTATATCCTTGAACAGAAACAACAAATGTATTCTTTAGGATAATAACACGATGCAGCATTTATAGAAAGGATAATAACCTATGTTATAAAACATACAATTTAATAACTTTCTCTGATAAAAAAGCAAAGGCAACTGCAGTGCCGTAATTTACTCCTGGTGGTGTAGGTGTCTGAGTTCACAGGCAATGGTGCTAAGCAGCAAGAATTAATCTTCTTCATCTTCTTGTCAACCCATTATATGCTCTCTTGCTGCTTACTATGCCATTTTGTCTGTTTCTTCTCATTATATTTTCCAACTCATATGTCCTGACCTACCATTCCTGTTATTTCTTCCCTTGCATTGTGACCTGGATTCTATAATCTTCACAAGTATGTCCTCAAGGAATTACAAAAGGCTTCTAGAAATAAAGACATAAAATATTTTATTGTTCCTACAGAAGCCTCTTTGTGAAGTTTGTGCTTTACATGTATTAAAAACACCTAGGAGAGTAGCCATAAAAGTAAATTTGAAAAAGAATTTGAAATGTAAATAGTGTTTGCACTGATCACATGATATTGCTTCTGGGCACAACATTTAGCAAGATCTCTGCCTAGGTCCTGAATTATCCTCTTCTCCCAGTTTCTTGAATTATGTGACCTCTGAGAAACATTCTCAGTCCTTACTGGGTATAACTTGGTATTTACGGGACAATTGCAAAACAATTCAGGTTCTCATCTGGACTGCAGAATCTTCTGAATCAGAAGCATTTGGGTCAATAAAAAATGCTGGCCCAATTCTGTACTTGTACCCAACAATAGTGTCTAATAGGATCTCTCCAACAAGGTTTTTTTTTCACTTTCTTTTAATTCAGGGTCATAGATTTGGTTAACCAGAATTCATTAGATCGGGGCTTCAAGATAAAGAAAGCTTTGGTAGCAATTCCTAAGACTAGCCACATCAAGGGCCAGAGTGTCTTAGAGGACAGATTAACAAACTGGCCTACCAGTTAAGATTGGCTTTTACTTTTTTAAATGGTTAGGCAAAAAAATTAAAAGAATATTATTTTATGATAAAAGGAAATTATACAAAATACAAATTTTAGTGTCTATTGGTGAAGTTTCATAAGAGCCCAGCCATATTCATTCATTTACTCATTGGCTAGGGCTGCCTTTTGCTGCAAGAGCAAGATTAAGCAGCTGAAATAGAGACCAAATGGCCCACAAAGCCCAAAATTTTTATAATGTTGCTCTATGCAGGAACAGTTTGCTGACCCCTTCCTCAGTTGCAGACCTGTAAAGAGGGAGCTTGCTTGGAGGCTTTGCAGAGAACTAGTGTTATGGGTTGTATTTAGATGGCCCCTCAAAGCCTCATGCAGTCATAGTGGAGCTTTTTCAGAGGTGGCTGGAACTAGAGTGTATGAAGTTGGAATTGATTCATGGTGCAATGCTAGGCTCAAGAGTGCTAGGATTCAGGGTGTGAGTGCTACCCACCCTACGTAGCTTGGATAACATATAAGGGATAGAAAGAGGTTTGGTGATCCCTTGCTTGTTTTACTACCTTCTGCCCATCATGAATTATTCCTCCTCTATGATGCCCTTCTGTCATGCCACCCTGCCTTGGAGCCAGCCAATTATGGACTGAAACCTCTACAAACTGTGAGTCAAATAAACCTTTCCTCCTTTAACTTTGGGTGTTGGGTATTTTGTTTCAGCAATGAGAGAAAATTAACTAAGACATGTAGTTTCACTTATGGCGTTGCAGAGAGAACTCTGGAGGGCAGGGTGAGACAAAAGCAGGGAGAACACTGCAGGAAAAAAGGTGGCTCTGTCAGACTAGAGTGATGAGAAAGAAAAGCTCCTCAGTGGTATAATTAGTATTTTAAGTAGTTTTTTTTCTGAAATGATGCTAAAGTAATCTGTGGTCCTTTATCATGTTCAACTAGAGAGCACAAAACCACTCAGCTCACTATAATTGCAAATATCCCTTAATGAAAATATATTTGCTTTGGCTCCTGTGCTCTATTTTGCATCAATTCTTGTAGTTTTGCAAGTCATAAAATGGCCCAGATTCCTTTCATTGAGGTATTTTTTCATCTGGATAAAATGATGAAAACAAATTAGAACAATTCTAGGCAAGTTATCTAGGGATAGGGTAATATAAGTGGATGATGTCTCTTCTGATCTGGAAAAGTAGGAGTAATAGAGAAGAGAAAAATAGTTCCTTGCAATGAGATCTTAGCTTTGGAGAAGCATTTGGGGAGGAGGACAGGGACTGGGGAAGTGGTGTGGAGAAAGATGCAGTTATTGCCCAAATTGCTAGTGGTCTAGGATGCCTTGCATGATGCCCACATAATATCACAAAGAATAGGCATATGGAATCTGATGAATTGGAGCTGAGTTTCTCCATGTCATCACTCTGTAAGCCAAGACAGACCACTGATTATTCCCATCCTTCAGTTTCTTTTCCTGTAAAATGGTAACAAGAAGCCTGCATTGCTACAACCACTCCAAGAGATGGTATTAGCAAGAGTGCTTTCTACCCTGTTAGATGCCAAATACATCACTGCAAAAGGGTATCCCAGTAATAATGATCCTAAAGTTCAAATTTAAAAATTTCTCAATGGCAATCAGTAACCTCAGGATACTAAGTGGAGAAAGTGAAATGTTATTCTCCAGTCTTAGGCTTTGCTAGAATTTGGGCACCTGACTTGAGTCATGTTAACTATCTGAAAATATATGACAGTGTTTCACCCACTTCCACTGACAATCACCAAGTAAGATAATATTTGATGGAGATGAAGCCAGGTACTTCTTGGATCCACATTTTCAAATATAGTGAAGGGAATTGAAGTCTCAGCTATTTATGAATACATCAAGGATATTGGTTTTAGAATCTATACATAACATCTCTATGAC
Organism: Heterocephalus glaber; assembly: GCF_000247695.1. The sequence continues at coordinate 1,656,358 of NW_004624855.1, read as the reverse complement.
ACTCAAATTATCTGCTTTAAGGTGGAAAAATATATTTTAAGGGGACTTAGTTTTATTTTTAAAAATTTCCTAAAATGAAAGACATTTTAGGCTTAAAACATTATTTACTTAGGATTTTACGATAAATGACATTGCTAAATCATATTTTTCCTTGTGACTAATAGGCCAATAAAGTAGTTAGGAAATATAAAGAACCAATTTCTCAATAGAATATGCAGGGTAGTGGGGTAGTTACAGTACCAGGCTTTGGAGACAGATCTGCATTCTAACTCTGAACTTACCACTATAAGACATGTGAAAGTTGGAGAATTCCTTCATTTCTCTGAGATTCAGCTTTTGCACCTATGAAATTTAGCATCACTATATTGTGGTATTAACAAGGGTGTTGTAAACATGAAATGAGGTAACAGGTGTAAAGCACATAGCTCAATATAATTAAGAGCATAACAAAAAGCATTAGGAATAATAATAGATCCTTAGTTATTAAAAAGGATCACTCATCATTTAAGGAATTTATCTATGGAAAAGTTTAAAACTTTAAATTTCACTTCTATTATTTTGGTGCTTGATTTTATTTAAAGGAAATAAATTATCAAGCTTGGAAAGAAATGCACAAGGAAAGAATATTCATTTCTTGATTCTTTTGCTTATTAATGACCCTGAGTAGGACTTTTTATAGGAAAGGAAGGGCACCTGTATACAGTAAGGACAATTTTTCATTAATATCTCCCAAAATACCATCCACTTTTCATGGCACTTTTCATCTTTTTGTGGCTGCCTCAATGTTGTGAATTGATTCGAAAATTTTAGAGCAATTTTTGTCAAATAAAAACATTACAGTATATCGTCCTCCACCTTATTTACCAGCTCTGGCACCCTGTGACTTCTGGCTCTTCCCCAAAATCAAAATGACCATGAAAGGTAAACATTTTGAATTGATTCAGGACATCAAGGCAGCCAAACAGAGCAAGTGATGGCACTCATGAATGAGGACTTTCAGTACTACTTCAGAAAGTGGTAAGAATGATGGGATAAGTGTGTTTGAAGCACAGGGGAGCAATTTGAGGGGCACTCATGGCAATGTGTCTTACTATAATAAATTTTTTAAAAATTTAGTCATTCATCATGTTTTTGATAATATATTATACATGAATACACACATGCACATGCATTGCACATGCCTCTAAATACAGTATAAATTCATTATATATTTCTGATGACAGCGCATGCTGCTACAGTGCTCAGAGAGAGAGCGTAGCCTTCACTGACTCCCAGTCTGGAGAGAGGACAGAATCTTTAGCAAGTGATGGTTTGGGTCTGGCAGATGTAACTATAAGTAGCTACTACAGCGTCAATGCCAATAGGATAAATACTGTACTGACAATGGTATTTTACAGCTTCTAAGGAAATCCTTCCAATGACGCTTGTCACCAGGGGTTGCTAAAGTTGCCTGCAAGGCTGACCAGGAGGAAATTCCACAGTGACCTTTTCAGGAGGGCAGAGGCAGGAGAGCTGGAGGAATGTCACACTTGGGGCCAAGTCAGAATGTCCTAGCTAAGTGTCCCTCCCCTCCACAGTGGCCTCAAAAGTGTTTCCCACTCTGGTTCTTCCTTGGCAAGTTGGTGTCTTAAGTCTTTTAAATACTAACTTAGGGCATTATAGACACTATAAAATCTCCAGAAAGATGGGAAACAAGTTTTAATAGTATACTTTTAGTATGATACCTTTTTGTTTTTTCAAAAAGAGAAACATATTTTGAATGCTTTCAATTTAGAACTACCTTATTTTTTGTTGTTGTGTTTTGTTTTTGCTTTTTTTTTTTTTTATTGTACTAGGGATCAAGCTCTGGACCTTGTGCTTTTGAGGCAGGAGGTAGAACCACTGAGCTAAATCCCCAGCCCTAGGACTACCTTATTTTTTAAGAGGAATAATTCCAGTATATTTGTGTTGTTGCCAGGGAAAGTTACATGAATCTATTGTATTGCTCCAAATAACCATTTTGACCAAGAGATGGAAATGCATAGAGACATCATATAGGATATGAAAGAACCTTTCCCCCTTTCGCTTTAATTAGAGCACTCAGTAGAGTAGTTGTGATGAATTAGCCTGACTCAGTAAATTACAGGAGATAAATCTGCTGAACAGTTCCATTTTCCGATTGCCAGCTAGGTTAACATGCTTTAATAAACAAATAAATATCTCCATATAGACTATTATCCAAAGCAACTATAAATCTTCACAACAATGGGCAGTGGGTAGCAGTGACATCCTACAAATGGCCGAGTTCTGGCACTGTTCTCCAGCATTCATTTGAGTAGCTACCTAAATGAGGGGTGCCCTTCACTGACAGAATAAGGTGACACTTTGATTAATGCAATGAGCATGCTGCTGAATGCTACAGTAAGTATCAAAATGGCATGTACTAATTTAAAATCGCAGCTGTCATTAGAGTGGAGTGGAAAGGACAGTAACCTTAGAAGAGCATTTCCATCTTGAAGGGACAGAAGTGGGACTTCTCTGCTTGCCACTGCAAGCTCCTGGAAAACCCCACTAAAGTCAGAAAACATGCAGAATATTTTTTTAAAAACAAAACAAGACAAAACAAAGCAAAAAAGTACCAGTTTCCTTGTGAAAATGCATAAAACTAAAATAAAATTTTAATAAATTTGCAAAAAAACCCTCATGAAATGTAAAAAAGAAAAATGAAGTGATGTTCATGTCCATTAGAAGCTTTTTAAAGCAGGGTGGGTATTTGTGGCCAAAATGCAAAAGATGTATTTTTGATTAGCAACTAAATCCAATTAATTACTTGGGGTTTCTTTTCTTGTTCAGCAGAAATGACTATATGAAAGTAAGTAAGTTCTGCGTCATCAAAAATTTTTACCTTTTCCCAATCACAACTCAAAATTGTTTCTTTGTTGTTCTGACCCAAAATATTAAGCAGTACTTTCATTTTAATGTTTATAAATATAGTAAGTTTAAAATGGCATATGATTTTTCAGATACTCATTTATGCATATTAATTTAAAAATAAATACTCAAGCAGCAATCTACATTGTGGTGCAATGCTAGATAACTTTGCTTTCATGGGCTGACTAGCAGACCATATGATATTTGAGGTTTTATTGACCATGAATCCCTTGAAGAATTCCGTGTAAACTTATCCTTGGCCCAGGACATAGCTGTGTTTTGGACCCGCCTTGCATTTTAGAGGCTTACAGTTCTGGAGTGGGATGGGATGAGGAGCAGTCATATGTGGCAGGATAATGCAATGAGTCCTGCTTTGTTCACCTGAAATTATTTTTCTCCATTCCCAAATGGTGGCCAATCCCTGGTGCCCTGCCTTAGAGGATGTCTACGCTATAGTGTCAAAAGCAAAAGGTGCCTGCAGAGCAGTGACTGAGAAGAGAGAGATACAAGTGGCTTTTAGGGGAGGAAAAGGGGATAGGATACAGATGGCAGACTCCCTAATACTAGGAAAGAACCAAAGATTGCATGTCCTGGGATCAGCTCCGGAGAAGGCCCTGGGGAGACAGGTTCAGGTCTCAGAATAATTCAGAGAGTGCATCTCAAATCTGTCTTTGTCCTATCCCCCTGGACAAGTGTCTGGGTTCTGGGAAGGGAAGACCATCAAAGTGTGAAAAAGTGATTTCCTCCTAATTTGTAAAACATGCGGCAAGCACTGCACAACTCTGGGACACCTCCAATAGAAGACAGAACAAAGGGAAGAAATGATCCTTCCTTTTGTCATCCCTTTTCCTGACCCTTTGTCTGAGATTCCAAGTGGCTCAGGTGGCTCATGGATGGAAAGGCTTCTGGAACTCCTGAAAAGTCGACTACACACCAAGGAGCATCTGGCTTGTTTGGCAGAATAGTATGAGTCCAACAGAATAGAGATGTTCTTGGATATACAGGAAATATACTCTAAGGACTCCCAAAATTAAAGGAAGAGAAGTTTGAAATTGGTGACTTATTGCTGTGAGCATAACCAGATTTATAGTTGCAGTCTGGCAGAATCTGAGGAGATGGCAGTTATGGAAGAAAACTATAGTTGTGGAGAGGAGAAACAGATGTGGACAGAGTTATGGACAGAAGACGAGGTAGGGCTCTAAAACAATAAGGTTGCAAAAGGGACACAAAATCTTCATTCCTATTTTCTACCATTGAATTACCTATATAAAAGCACAAGGAGGAGAAGCTGGATTTCAATCTTGGCATGGAGATAGCCATATTTAAATATAAAAATAGAATTTCATTTTAAGATTTTTAAGAGCATATATTCAAAATAATTTTTTCTCATTTCTTTGAGGAATAAGATGTTAAATGCATGATGTTGGGTAAATGTTAAAATTGATTTGAGTGCTTAAAAATTATGTTCACTTGGAGAAAATACTTAAAAATATTTAAGAAGAAAGTTTACTTATTGATTCCCATCAGTGCTCAACACTCAGTTTTTATTCCCAACTGGCTAAGAAAGTTTTTACATGACAGAAGTGAAGAAAAATTAAATATCTTCACAATAATACAGTCAAAATTTTTCATGATTATTTTGTTCTTTCATTGCCAATAAAATTTCTTAAAATCCTTGTTAGAAGGAAAAAAGTGTCTAATATTTGGAGAATATATAGAGTACTCACCTGAAAATAACTTCCATTTTTAAACATGCATGAAACATTTTACATCTTTAGAACATTTTTTTAAAAGTGAGATAATTGGACAAATAATTTCAATGATAAATCTATAATTATGTCAAAGGTCATAGAAAATGCTTTTTTTAAAAAAAAAACATTGCTATGTAGCACTTTACAGATTTAAAAATATCATTAAACAATTGAGAAATGAATTTCTTTACAGAACAGAAGGGCCATACATCACTTCTATTGTATCTGTATCTAGCTGATTAGCAATTGAGTTAAAACTCTTTCACTAGAAGGCTTTGTAACCTGAAATCCATTTGGTCTCAAGACTACTGATAACAATTTCATTGTTTATTGGAAATAACTGAAATGTTCTTTTGGTTTAAAAAAAAATCAGAACATGTCCAATTTTGATGGGCTTGCCAAAACTCCTGCTAGGCAAATTCTCCTACTTCATCTGGACCCCCATTAGGCTCTCCAATTCCCTTTCTGAAATAACCTTCACATAAAAGACTGAAGATTCTTATCAGTGACCAGCATTCCACTATGACTTTCATGCTTTGCAAAAAAACTTAAGAAACTTCAGATTCATCACATGATTTCTTTGGTATCAGAACCAGTAAAATGTACACTATACACACATTCCTCCTAGTGAACAACTGTAAAATGTAGTCATTACAATTTCAGTTTGAAAACTTGATAAATACTGTTTCCTTAGTAGTAATGATCCACTGGCTAAGTCCTTTTCAGATATCTAACAAGTCATGAATACATATCATTAGGCTCAAATTTATATATATTATAGCCTCTAGTATTATTTCTTTCTTTCTAAACAGAGCAAAAATCTAGTGACAAATACTTATTAAAGAATATTTGGGTAAACTGTTGATCATCCATGATTTTATAGAACCAGGTTTTATTATAGGAAAATAGTAAATTTGATAGCATGAGAAATTTGGTCAAGTCATTAGCACTTTAATTATCAACACTATCTTTTAGCTGTGATTTTCCGTGTTTACAAATAGATGCCTAGGGCACTTTGAAAGATTTTTGTAATACTTTAAAGGTTTTCCATGGAATGTCAACAAATGGAGTAAAAGGTGTCAGTGCTGTGTGCATAGTATCAGTCGTTCCTCATTGCCTTTCCACATTCTTCCATACGGTAATATCCTATTTACCTACATAGATCAAATTGTAAACCCTCTGGGTAGGGATTATGTATACCTTATAATGCTTTTATAAATTGTCACACTTTGTTGGCACTGAATAAATATTAAAAAGTATAAATCACAGAAAAAATTGCGTTTCCTTATTATGTATCTGATCTACCCAGTGGCATCTCAGGACCTACAGAATAAATTCTGAATTTCTTAGATTAGCACTGAATCCCCCCAGCACTTGTCACTAAGGTTTTCTGATTTCTTTCAAACCACTTCCTATCAATACGTGGGGCTCCAGTTGTCAGAATATGTTATGCAAGGGCCAGGGATTTAGCTCAGGTGGTACTGCACCTGCCTCACCAGCGCAAAGGTCTGAATTCAATCCCTGGTACTTGGGGGGGTGGGAAGAATACGTTATCCAAGAGGAACCTACAATGTCCGCCTTCAAGTCTTTACAAGTGTATCTCCTAAGGCCTCAAATGTACTTAAGTCAGATGCTCAATGTCATCGCCTTGATGGCATTTGCTTGGTTTTTCTAAGGGCCCCTCTCCTTGCCCAGCACTGCACACATCACTACAATAACAGGGGCCACACTTGGAGTTATAGTCACTGGGTACTCAGCTTATTTACTCTAGCACAAAATAAGTTCACAGAAGACAGATTTTTTTACAGCACCTTCCATGCCATGCACATGATAGAGAAGGAGAAAATGTTACAATGAATGGACTGAATCATGACATCATGTTTTGGTAGCAGAAATTCAATGGACAAAGCAATCTAATAAGGAACAAAACAGAAAACACTAATGAACTAAGATATATATATAAAATAAAATATGTGAAACCTGTTTTCTTTTCTTTGAAATCTAATGATAAATAGTTATGACATTAGGCATTTGTTGGCATTACTCTTCAAATGGCAATCTTGGTACCACTACATTATACCCTGTTTTAATTACTTTAATTTGAAGATAACTTTAATTTAATTAATTTAATTTGAAGATTACTTTAATTTAAAGATAAAATTATAATATGAAATGTATAATATGAAATGTTCCTTAGACTATCTTTAGTTTCACATTTTACATTTTTATTCCATAACCTCAATCCATACAAAATGAATTTTATTTCCTTCTCTCTTTAATCTTTTAAAAAAATTTCCCCCTACTTCCTACTCCTGCAATTCAACTCTGCTCACAAAGTAGCCTTCTTGGCACTCTGAGTTCATCTCAGTCTTTAACCTGTCTTGTTGTGCTGTGAATCTGACAGGATCTTAAACAAAGAAGACAGAACCCAACTGAAAATGATGAATAAACACATTTAATGTGCACTGGTGAACTGCTAGGGCTTTTCAACCCCCAGCTCTGGGGCTGTCATGGGAAAGGTGCCCGTCCAGCTACACCAGAAGAAGTGACGGCAAGATTGCCCCTATTCCCAGGGAAAGAGTACAATAGGGCCTGAAGGGAGTATATTGGAAAGGTGCGCTCTCAAAACACAGGGGGGGGCCAGGGATTTAGCTCAGAGGTTCCGGTGCCTGCCTCACAAATGCAAGGTTCCAAGTTCGATCCCCAGTACCAAAAAAAAAAAAAAACCACAGGGAGTAGCCTGTGTTGTGTTCAGACATTGCTAGACCTGGGTTCCATTTAAAATCTTTATTAAACACTGTAAGCTCATCAAGGTCTTTAAAATAAGATTATAACATTTTAAAAACATAAAATTCATTCATTTATGAACTTTAAACTCATTCCCACAAAAACTTTGCTTGAGCAGCACTTCTCTTATGATAAGACTTCACTGAGTGCCTGTTATGACCAGGTACTATTCTGGGTGGTGCAAATACAATAGTAAACTAGGCAGATATATCTACACTTGAGGGGTTTACAGTTTTGTTCGTGAAGCAGGCAGTGAAGCAGTGAATGGGTAATACACCCTTTTGCTGTCATTAATTACTCAGTTAAGGTACAGGCTCAGATGGGCTTGGGACCATTCTCTCTGGCATGCAAATTTGAAAGTGGAGACTTTCCCTGGGAAAGCAACTCCTCTTGTGGGCACAACTATGTATATGTTTTTATGGTTTTGGGGATGGGACCTCCGGCCTTGTGCATGCTAGACAAGCTCCCTACCACTGAGCTACATCCTAGTCCTCAACAATATTCTTGATATGGGCAAGAAGGAAGCACAGAAGTTTCATCTTCTGCTTTCAAGAAAACAACTCTACATATGATTGCCTATTCATTCAAAGAAAAGTCCATAGAGATGGGTTGAGATCACCAAGGGAAATGAGAAGCTTATTGCCTTCCAACTTTATTTCTCTGACTGCAAAGACTATGAAGATAATCTGTTCTCAAAGAAAAATTTAATATAGCACTCCCTGATTCCTTCTATTTAATTCGTACTCTCTTTGCAGTCCCTAAAATGTATTCACCATGTGTTCAAGTATTTAAGTTTTGCCTTGGTGTTCGTTTGCATCAAAGAATTAAATTGTTCACCAAAAAAGAGTAAATCCAGGTCCCTGTTCCCTCAAGGCTGGCCTGAAAATTATTGTTTTTTATATCAATTTTAAGCAATGGTCTCTGTGCTACTCTGTGTGGCAACTCATTCCTCTGCTAACATTTTTATTTTCTAATCATTAACCTTAACATACAGAGTTTTGCCTTAGCCTAGCCATTCTAAATTATACAATAATCTTGAAGGAAAAGGTCGAATTTATAAATTTCTCAACTGAACAGTACCCTGTAGGGACTGTTGAAACCTTTTATAATAAAAGCTATTATTTCTTGTGCCAGGAAATCTCTGAGTCATTGGGAACCCTGCCTGGGTCCATCCTGCTTATTGTTCCAGCATAGCCTGGAAGTCCTTGGTTAATCATTTCTGAGATCTATGCATTTTTTGTTTGCTACATATCCTCTTTAAACATAAATAGCTTTTGTGTCCAGCTTGCTTATTTTTCAGAGCTTTTAAATGTGCAAGTAATTCTGAAAAGGGATACAAAAGTTAATTTAGAATTAAATAAATTAAAATAATAAATTTCACAGCTGGAGGTGGAGAGTCCATGTTCCATGTTGAATCTCCAGGTAAAAAACGCGTGTTCATGGTAACGTATGAATGACTCCTAAAGAAAGTCATTACATGCAGACACCTTCAGTGTCACACTTTGCTCTTAGCGCTCTCTAGACAATTTCATGGCCATGCCTGGCCAGGCCACTGTTCTGGCTCAAATGAGAGTTAAGGTGTGTACTGGGACACACAGGGGACCTATGGTTGCACTGAACCAGAGTCTGAGTTTGGACCTAACTTTACTGACATCAGGACCAAATCATTTCTGGGCACATCCTAAAATCCTTATAAGTGGAAGAACCCGAGCCAGCCATGGTAGCCCATGCCTATAATCTTAGCACTGTAGAAGGCTGAGGTAGGAGGTTTGCAAGTTTGAGCCTGGCCCTAGCAAGACTCTGTCTCAAAATTCTTTAAAAATTTTTTTAAAGGGTTGGGAGTGTAGCTCAGTTTGAAGGCCGAAGGTTTAAACCCTAGTATATTAAAGAAAAAAAATAGGAAGAAGTTGGAAAACGCTTCACTTTTTGGACTGAGATTCTCACTTAACCTTCTTCACTGTTGACTGCCTGTGACAATTTTATGTGTCAGTTTGACCAGATCATGGGATGCTTGCATATGAGGTTAAACATTATACTTGGTGTGTCCTTGAAGCTGGTTTTTGTTTGTTTGTTTGTGTGAGACCAAAGTAACTCCATTTTGCTTGTGTGAGACCAGAATGACTCCATTTGCCCAAAATGGAGTAGTCTCCTTTGTCCTCTCACATTAATGATTAAAATGTGCTTGATCTAGGACAAAAGACACAATCTGTAACACAAGATTCCTAAGTTTATTACTCAGCCATCTGTTTACCCAGGAAATGAACATCGTGGGCCCACTATCTGTAGGAACAATCTGTTAATGTGCTGACTATCCACACAGGGTGGTCGTGACTATTAGTCAAGATGTCTGCTGACCATCAGTATGTGACAGTGGGCCACTAACTTTTGTCCCCCTTTTCCCTTGTAAAACCTATACGTAATCCCCCTCACCACCCCCATGAGCCTAGCCAATCAGAAATCTACACTTCATGCATGCTAAGCGCCGACCAATCATTGTAATTGCTAGATAAAACCTTGCTGTAACTTCTATAAAAATCCCACTAATTTAGAACTCGGAGCTCTCAATCTCGATCCGCTGTGTCGGTGACAACTGAGAGTCCCTGCTTAAGCTTGAATAAACGACCCTCATGTGCTTACATCGAAAATGGCCTCCTGGTGGTCTTTGGGACTTCACAATCTGGGCACTACATTTGTTTGTTTTTCATACTGGGGACCGAATTCAGGACCTTGTGCTTACAAGGCAGGCACCAGAAACACTGAGCTAAATCCCTGGCCCAGTGAAGGTATTTATGGAAGGGATTAGCATTTGAATCGATGGACTAAGTAAAGCAGATTGCATCTCCCCCCCACCCCCCAGGTGTAGGAGGGTATCATCCAATCCACTGAGGGTCTGAATAGACTAAAAAGACAGAAGGATGTTGAATTCACTCTCTGTCTGACAGTTTGAACTCCAGCACATTTGGTTCTCAGGACTTCAAATTGGGATGGACACAATTGGCTCTCTGACTCTCAGGCCTTCCAACTCCACCACTAGCTTTTCTAGGACTCCAGCTTGGAGAGGGCAGTTTGTGGAACTTTTCAGCCTGTATAATTGTGTGAACCAATTTCTTACAATAAATATCTGTCTGTCTGTCTGTCTGTCTGTCTGTCATCTATCCACCTTCGAAACTTTTTTTCTCTGGAGAGAGATCCGTCACTGTATTGGTTGTACACTTTGTAAACCTCCATCTCCTCTACATGGTTTAATTCATTAGTGGCATCCTTTGTGGGCTTCTGTCTCAATCACTTCCTGAGCTCAGTGAGCAGGGCCAATACCTTCTTGGACCTACTCTTGGCTCCTTATGCTGGATCCTTGCAGACAGTCTTCATCTAGGTTTTCAGGTCTCATGGCAGGGCCAGTTCTCCTTTTACCATGAATACCCCTAAGCTGCAAGCTCTGCTTCCAGAGCTTTTCTGAAATTGAAGGTCAAGAAAGGCTGGGCTAGAAAGCAACAATAACCAATATCTGCTTAACATGGAGAGAAGCCTTTCTGTGTTTATATTTTTAAGTCCTACAGGTGCAGTCTGTCTGCAGCCAACATCTGAAAGGGGGCCCAAGACTACAGCAGGGTAGATAACACACAGCTACTATGTTTCTAGTAAACCTGAAGGGTGAAAACACAAATATGAAGAACAGATATGAAGGATTTAGGGTGAACATTATTTTTCAAAACCTTTCACCACATTACTCCTTTAAAGAGGATACCTAATATGTTTAAATTTAAATGAAGTATTAAATTTGATTTAAAAACCTACTTTCACACATCTGTAATCCCAGCATTCTAGGAAGCTAGGACAAGAGAATCACAAGTTTGAGCCTAGGCTGGGCAAGGACACATGAAATCTTGTCTTCTAATAAAATATAAAAAAGGGCTGGGATGTAGCTCAGTGTGAATGAAGGCCCTGGGTTCAATTCCTACTACCACGATGATGATGATGATGATAATGATGATGATGATGATGGTGATAATGATGATGATAGCAATCCCTAAAGCTACTTTCCAAAATACAAATACTAAACCATGTAATATATATTTTTAAAAAAATTTTTCACCACTACGAAAATATAAGGTTAGGCTCCTGTGAATGTCTGGTGACATTTCATCCACTGATTAAAACAATGAAATTTGTTTTATGAATGCTTCTGTTTAAAGGCACTTTAATGTACAGTGTTGATTCTTTATCATTGAACTCAAAGCCAAGAGCATTATAACACATGCTCAATGGAGCTTCTTTAAAACTTACATTTTTTAAAATAAGGCATATCACACCTTTCCTGCACTCACATGAGACAACACCTCAGCTCTGTACAAGTTCAGGAATGACTGTGAAAGTGCCAAAAGCATTATTCTCAGGGTTACAAATAATTTTCAGTAAGTGGGTGAACTACAATACATCATCTATGGTTACATTGTAATTATCCTTGGGATTCAGTATTTTTTATTTGTGAACTCCTGGGTAATTTAGGAAGGACTTGTGCTCAGTTGTCATTCTCTCCAACTTTCTAGGGGTTTCCCTTTCTCTGTGGCAAGAGAGCACTCTATAATGCAGGAGAGAATAAAGATGCAGAGGAACCTTGGATGTTGGTGCAGGCTTTGCCCAGCAAGCACGGAAGTCAAGCTTGCCTCTACCACACAATACACGACTAGGTGACAGGTCCACTGCTTTAAGATGAAAATATTTGTTCTTACAATTAAATATCAAGAGGAGAAAACATAGTAAAAGCACAAAACAATTTTCCTTTTACATACTTTTTAAACACTCAAATGTAAACCCTCAGACTATAATTACCCCACAAATGGGTATTGTGCAGATAATTACTTTTTGTTGCTAAAATAAGCACACATTCTTCTCTTCAGGTCCAGAACTTGAATGTTTTTAAAGAGCCAGAAACAGTAAGTATGCTGTCTTAGTCTCGACAAATTATCCAACACTCAAAATTTAAAAAGGGAGAAGTTTATTTTGGCTCACAGTTCAGAATTTTCAGTCCACATACTGCAGGCTTAAACACAGAAACAGTATGGCAGAAGCACCTGGGTGGAGGAAAAGCTGCTCACATCATGGCAGCCAAGAAGCAGAAAGAGAGAGAGAGAAGGGAGGAGTCTGGAAAGGAGATACACCCTTCTAGGTCACATGCCCAGTGCCCTGACTCCCTCAACTAGGCCACACCTTCTAAGAGGAATCAGCTATAGGGTCCCCATAGTCCAATCCTTTTCCAAAAGCCCTCCCTATAAGCATGTGAGCCTCTTTGGGGACATGTAGATATAAACCATAACTTATGCTTTGGTTTAAAATATATTTTGCAAGCTTTATCATTCTGTTCTTCATAGGGTTTTTTTTTATGTGAGGAGAAATTGTAAATATTGTATTGTGCTAGAAGCAAAGGCTGTCATCTTAATGACCGTAAGAGAAAACACTGAGAATTCACTGTGTTAGAAAAGCGAATACAAGTCACTATGTATTTTAAATGAAATTGGCTTAACAAACTTGGCAGTCTTTGTCTTTGATTTTTAAAGATAATACATGTGTCCTTATAAAAATATTTTTGTGATCATTAAAGTGGATGCTAAATCTTGAGAATATGAAAAGCACACCTATATACAAAGAAGATGATTAAAACGACCTGTAAAACAGAAGGAAAACCAGTTTGATGATTTCTGAAAACCAATTATAATGTTATTAAAAATGCATTCTTCAGAGGGCAGGACCAAGATAGATTTTTTTGTTGTTGTGTCAATGATAGATTTCTTTTTTCCCCTCTTACTTATTTTAAACACAGCAGCAGCAACTATAACAACAAAAAACATGGCTTATTTTTCCTACTTTTTTTTTTTTTTTTTTTAACATGAGGGTGCTTTACTAGAGTTCCTTCCCAGGGAAACTATATGTAACTTACTCACTCAGCCAGGTGATAGTTCAGAAGGATGGGCTGATTGGGTAATGAAATGTGGAGATATAGAGCACTTTTTTGTATTCAACTTCACAGGAAGAGATACTCAAACTGATCTGTCCTTGCTGAAAGACAGATAATTATGACTAGCATTAGGAATTTGGGAGGCCCAACTCCACAGTTCAACGTCATTCTGTAATGAGATGTCAGAAAGCTTCTCATTATTTTCTCATTTATTTTTAATATTAGAAATGCTACATGTCTTATAAAATCAAGTTTTATGAGCAAAAACTTGTGCTTTCCCATACTCAATCATCACTAAATCCCTTCTGATAGTTTTTCTACCCTAGACTTATTTTTTTTGGAAATTCTTATATAGTATGATTACTTCTTATAATTGGTATACAGCTATTAAATGAGGTTCAACCAATTTGCCAAGTTTCAAGTGGATAAATATTAGCCTAATGTGGTCAATTGATGCACAGAAATAGCTTTTAGCTTCTTTTCTGTAAGGGAAAATATTTATCATATATCACAGTAAGATTAGCTGCAGGCACTAAGCAGGTGATGGAGAAGCCTAGAAATTCTCAGGTATGTCTTTATACTTCTGTAAAGGACATCTTCAAAAGACAGAAAGGAAAAACAATAAAAATAACCCTTGACAGTAATTAACATAAGCATCCTATAAAACATGGTGCTGAGAATCAGAACCATGTCAGGATAGCTCCTTCAGACACAGAAAGAGTCCTTACATTTAATAACAAAAAATAAAAGTTACAGAGATCTTTTAGTATCCATCATTTACTAGACTATTCCTTCCATGTATCATTTCCAGCACTGGATTAGATTGTTAAATGTAAGAATAATCATAGCTTTTGCCTATAGACTATAATTTAAGGAGTCATATGAGATGAACTGTCTTAGGAGTCTGACTTTAGAAATATAAAAACAGTGAAATACCAATCAGATGGCCTACACAAAATGTTTCCCCTCTAAATTTTTAATTGTGGTACAACACAAATGACATGAATGTTCTTTGGCTCCCCACCAAAACCAATTAGGAATACAGTATGAAATTTATTAACAGCTATGAAACAACTTTGCTCCACTCCATTTGGGCAAAGGTCAATGCGGATTAAAAAAAAATTTTTTTGAATTGTACAAAAGCATTGCATCTCCTTTCCCCTTTTTTTGAAAAGGAGAGCCCTGACAGTCATGTCAAGTTCTTTACAGCTAGTATTCGGTTTTGACTAAGAACTAGACACATGTAAATCTCTGCAGTTACCTTAATAGAGTCTCACAAGTTGATTCTCCTTGGAATGAGTAGTTACATTTCATAGTCTTTCAGGGTCACTATGTGGATGAGACTTCCCTGTTTGTTGGAATTAGGACCAGAGTTAGAGAGGTCAGGGCAGCCTATGGAAGAATTCTTGGGCAGTATTGCTCTGAGTGCAAAATGAAGTTGGCTTCTTGGAGAAATAGGAGCTCCAGTGCTTGGAAGTGCTGAGTTTTGGTTCTAGACACTTACTATGTGTCAGAATCTCCTGGTGAGTGTTCCAAACATACAGATGCCTAGGCCTCATCCTTGTAGCTCATTTCCTATTGGCCTTCATGGGATGCAAGCATGAGCAGTTTTTAAAAACTTTCCCAGGGGATTTCAATGTACAGTCAAGCCCAGCCAGCACTGACTTAGTTAGAGCCCAGAGAGTAGCAGGTCATTCATCATGGCCTCCTGACTTCTCCTTGGCTTTGTCAAGGGAGAATGGAATTGTAATGTATGGTACCAGATCTGTTAGCTACCCAAAGAATTGAAAAGCTCCAAGGAGGTCCACTGAAGGCAGAACATACTGGAACCCAAGGAAACTTATTCTAACCACCTGAAACCTCTAAAACAACAGAAAAGAATAAAGGATATAAATCCCATAGCATTTAATCTGATAAGAGCCAAGGCCAGCCCAGGTAAAGAGGACTTTCCTTGCTCTTTGTACACTTCTTGATATATTGTATAACTACCTGCATAGACATTCAGTGTCCCTCCAAATACACCAGAGGTGTTCTCAGCAGGGGCCTGATCTCAGTTATTTATACCATGGAATCGAATGTAAATTCACCAGGTAATCTCACTGAAAAACATTGTAATTTGAGGCTTAGCTCTATGAAATAAAAAGGTTGGGCCAATCTGAGAGGAATTTAAAGGCTATTTCCAAAGGAGGGCCTTCCTTGTAGAATGAGAGATCTCTTCATGTAAGGAGACCTCTCCATAGAAGTGGCTGCTAGAGAGAAAGTGAAAGATAAGGTCAGAACTAAACGGACCTGAAACTCAGGAAGAGAAAGCTGAGAATGACAGAGTGAACCCCAGGAGAGCACAGAAAAGATTCAGAGGAAATAGTAATTAGATGTTTCTATAAAAGTTAAAATGCAAAAAGAGTGACCTTGAATCATAGCATGGTCAATTTCAAGCAAATAATTTGTAAGAAACATTTTCTCATTATATAATGGAGTGTGTTATGGATGGAGGCCGCAGAATATCTTTTAATGGCAGTCAACACAAGGGACATGGAAATGGTAAATTATTATACAATTTTCCAGAGTGAAGTGATTCCCACTCTTTGGACCCTTGATTCCAGATAAATGACATGTCAGGCATTGATATCTCAATTTTATGGCTAAAATTATTTGGGGAAGGTGTTATGGTTCAGATCTAGAATATCCCTCAAAACTTTCTTGATTCGATGTTCTTTGTTTCTAAAGGTTATTGGATCATGGTTGTGCTGTATTCATCAGTGGATTTATCAATTAATGAGTTCAGTGCTGAGTTCACTGTTAGGAGGTGGAACTTGGTTAGAGGGAGGTCACTGGGGGCATCTGGTCACTGGGGGGAAGCGCATTATCTTCCTCCCTGCTCCTTCCTTCACTCTCTGCTTCCTGGCTGCCATGATATGAGCAGCTTTTCTCCAATGGACACTTCCACCATGCTCTTCTTGCCTTGGAGCCAGTCAACTATAAACTGAATCCTCTAAAAACTGTCAGCCAAAATAACCCTCTCCCCCTTTAAGCTGTGCATGTTGGATATTTTGTCCCAGTGATGAGAAATGAGGACAGAAGGACATTTGAAAGCTTTTATGCAATGGAACTAAACTCTATTAAATGAATAATGAGTACTTTTTTAGTAAAATGTAATTTATTTAAATTCTCTAATATAGAATTAGTTGAGTCTATTCATTTTATTTCCTCAGTGTTTAATACTCCTTCCAGTTTAAGATCACACCAAAATATTTCTAAACTCTTTTGTAAAATTTTGGTCTCTTCAATAATAACATGTATTTATTGGTCCACTAGAAGGTTAATATTGGTCTTTCTATGTATGTAATAGCTTGCACATTTGTGAATGTGTGTGCTTATGAGTATAGACAAAAATATATTAAGTGTATTTCCAACTACAGGCTGAGCATCCCTCATCTGAAAATCTGAAATCCAAAATGCTCCTAAATCCAACTTTTTGGGTGCTGACATAATGCTTAAAAAGTTTTGGATTTCTAAGCATTTGGGTAAGAGAAGCTCAGCCTCTACATGATTTTTCTTACATAAATTTTATTCATTTTGAAAATTACTTCAGAAGCACAGAATACAGGTATGAACATGTATGTTAAATTTATCTAATTAATACTATGCATGCAAGTCCACTACTTCCTTGCAGTACTACTTTTTCACACAACTACTTTTGTCTGATGTATTGTAAAAAATAGTATTTACTTGTTTAGTCACATCAGAGCTAAGCACAAAATTTTATGATTTACTAATATTTTGTGGGCAGATTGTGTATTTGGAGTCAGTAACTAAAAGGAACACACAAATACTATATGCTTTTGTTGAAATGGTGAGTGCCTGGATCACATGAAAAGCCAGTATCTATGTGCTTATACTGAAGTTTCCTTAGTATTCAGCTGGGGTTAGCAGGACCTCAGGATCATTTAAGTCACAAAACTTTCAAGAGGTCCTACACTCTCTTCATGTTGCTAAGTACCAAATAGCCTGTTAGTTTCTTGCCACATTTGGTAACTATGAGCCTTTCTCCAACTCTTTATGAAACCTGGCCTGAATATTTGGGAATGACAATGCTTTATGTTTCCTGAAGCTCAGATTTTGATACAGCAGCATCATAAGAAGTGATGTTTGTAGTTTCCAACGTTGGGGAAGAAAGAAAGCCAACGACAGCATAGCAAGCTCACATTATAATATTTGCTGTTAATTTTGGACTTTCTATGAAAGGCTAAAAAGGCAGAGGCATTTCTTCATGCAACAACATCACTTTGGCAGGCTGTTGCTTTAGCGACAGTCTTCTTTACTCATAGTTCCTATGAACATGGTCTCCAGAAATATTCCTGATCTAAACCTGACTTTTCATGAAGTCCGGTACATTCATTCTCTGGCCTTAACACCATTTACCTTTGTGGTTGGTCAATCTATTTCTCCCAGATGACAGCATGTAAAATATTCTTTGCCTCCCCAGGACTGAATAACGGAATTACAATGCCTTCTTCTCTCTATTCTCTAATCTTTTAAGCTGTAGGTAGGCCCAATATCTGTTTCCAAACACATTCTCATTGACTAACATCTAGAAAAACTCAATTCACCATGACCTTTAAGTTGAGAATGTTCTTTAATTAAACATTAAGGAGGGGCAATTATTGAAAATCAATTCCTGGCATTTTTCTAATTGTAGAACAATTTTCTATCTCAGAGTCCATGTTCATGTAGACTATTTTACATTTTTATTGTTATTAATTTTTTGCTCAAATCTGTAGCTATAAATTATCCTTCTCAAATATCCATACTTGTAAAATGTTCCCAAGTGCTCCTCTTCATGGGAGGAAATCCCACAGGACCTCCTGGGCAATAATTCCATACCTAACAACTTTAGTAAGGCACACGCTTAATTACACAACATGCCAACATAGGTCAAAATCCAATCAGAGCTTCTAATGTGAGACTAATTAAATTAAATCAATTGTCATTAAGTAAATTAAATGAATCCATTAAAATGAGGATGCCCTAAGTTTCAAATATATGTTTAAATTCTACTTATTTAAAATCACAAATACCATGTAAAAAAATTCACATTAAATATGAATATGTAGCTATACCATACAGAGGAGGGTCTAATAAAATGATCGATCTTTTATATTAGCAAATACATTACTTTAAAATGGATTAATAACCCCCACAAGAACATGAAAATGCTATCCAAGTCATACAAAGGTCAATTGTTCACCCATTGAAGCAAATATTTATTGAGGATGTGTCTAAGAAAGCACTTGTTAGAATGCATCCTAATTTGTTGATGTGGTGTATTTTTTATGTTGAGCATATGCTATATGAATGGCAGTGTGTTCATTATTTTATTTAAATACCTCATTTAATTCTTACAATGACCTGTGAAGTTGGTATGAATACACTTATTCTACTGAGCAAGTGCTAGAGGTTTAGAGAGAGTGATTTGATATTGTCTCAGAACAAGAAAATGAAAGTGCTTGGCAGCAACTAGACTTTTCCTGAAGTCAAAAATGTGATTTATTAGGAATATGCATTACTAAAGGTTTGGGAGGCCCTGCTGGATTTCCTCCCATGAAGAGTCAGAGACTAGCCAACGGCAGAGTGTAAATACTCATTAGTGAGTAGTTAGGCAGAAATATAAAAAGAGGAGGGGTCTGTCTGACTGCAAAGCCTATGCTCCTCAACTATGCATCAAAATTCCTCTGAGACAAATATTCCCTTCAACTCCCTAATTTTCCTTATCCATCCTGCACCCTTCACCAATGAATTTAACTTGAGCATTACTTCTTTGAAATGTTTTATAACTCAACTCAGAGGCAGAAGAAGGAAGTATTCAATGATATCCAAAGCAGCAGAAATCTGATCAAGATAGAGTAAGGAGGAAAGGCCTTTGAAAATTTCCAGGCTTATTGACTTCTCTTTGGGACCATTATAAAGCTCCTCCCTAAGCCTGCCTCTTTCCAGAAGCTCACTTCTGCTGCTATCAATGTTCGTATTCATTTCCACCAATTTAATTAAAATGGTATGTTCTCAGACTGCTGTTTCTCACCAAAAGGGAGTAATAGGAAGCAAGCTTAATTTTTCTCATGAAAATAAAACAGAACAACTGAAATAAATAAAGCAATGTTTTTAAGGTTACTATTGATCAGGCAGTGACAGTGTTAGGCAAGCCCTCCCATTGAGCTTGATCCCTTGAGAGTTTCCAGACTGTAGCACGGGCAGGGAACCCATGTGGAAACCCAGTGTCCCTGTGTTCAGGAGCTGGAAACAGACATCTGAGAAGAAAAAAGAAGCTAGAATGCGTGGGATGGAGTTCCACAGAAGAGAGAGCTACCCTAAGAGAGAAGCCTATAGTGTCCTTTTGAATATTCGCCAGCACACATGTGTGTGAGATTACACAAGAAAGAATCATCCAACACTAAAAAAGGAAAAAATCCTATACTCAACTGGGCTAAGAATGATCCTTGTGTCCACTATCCAGACTGGAGCAATCCTAGAGTGGGAATAACGGGCTCTATATTTAATAAGTGCTTAGGACCCACTTAACAATCAAGATACACAGGATCAAATAAATTTATTCTACTTCAGAAAAAACCTCAATATTCATAGAACTACAAAAATACCCAGCAACTTATTAAAATTCACATTTCACAAAATTCACAATTTATTAAAATTCACAATTCACTATAACATAGCAGAAAAGGCAATCTATGATAAACTGACCCAGAAATGACATTAAAAAACCATCAGGATAATACATCAAAACATTACTATGAGAAATTAAACAATATCTTACTTATTATTGGCTCAGAAGACTCAGTACAAAATATCAATTTTCCCAAAATTTATCAATTCAGTGAGATCCCAATTAAAATCACCACCGGATTTCTTTTGGAGATAGTGACAAAATGATTTTAAAGTTTATGTGGAAGTGCAAAAGACTGAGAAATGTAAAATATTTTTTAAATTAAGAAATCTGAACAACTAACAGCACCTGCTTTTAAGATTTATTGAAAATCTACAGTTAATCAGAATACGTGAGTTTGGCATAGGATAGGCAAAACAGATCAACTGAAGAGGATAAAGAGGTCATAAATAGACTTTCACATGTGTGGAAAACCGAGTTTTTACAAAGGTGCAGAGATAATTCTGTTGAAAATAAATAATCTTTTCAACAAACAGGGCTAGAATAATTAGATATCCATGTGCAAATAAGTAAGCATTGTTCCATACAAATTAGTACAAAATGGATAACTAGATAGAAATGTAAAATCTTAAACTATACAACTGGCAACAGAAAACAGAGAAGAAAAGCACGACCCATTAAGAAGCAAAGTGATAAAGTGGATTTTCTTAAAATTACAACATCTGCTCTTAGAAAGACACTATGAGAAGACTAAAATGACAACTCACATACTGAGAAAAAATACTTTAATGTATATTATAAAGGATATATAACCATAATACACAAATAATTCTCAAAACTCAATAATAAAACAATCCAATTAAATGGAGAAAGATTTTGCTGGACATTTCACCAAAGCAGATATAAAGATGCATATGAAAAGATGCTCAATATCATTAGTCACTGTAAAATGCAGATTATAGCCACAATGGATACTACCACACACCTATTAGAATAGCAAAAGTCTTAGCCACCAATCAAACCAAGTGATGAAAAAGATGTGAAAGGAACTGAAACCCTCTTTCACTGCCAAAGGGAATGTTAAGCACTAAAACCATTTTAAAACAATAGTTTGGCAACTTCTTAAAAAGTTAAACTACATTTACAATGTGTCCCAGGTACAGTATTCTATTCTTAAAGATTTACCCAATTAAATTTAAAACATATGTTCATAGGTATAGCTGTACATGAATACTTATAACAGTTTTGTTTTTAATAGCCCCCAACTGGAAATGATCCATATGGCCACTAACAGGTTAACAAATTGATAAGAAACAATAACAAACTGATAAATTTATACAATGAAATGAGAAAAAGAAATGAGCTATCAAAATAATCTAGTTACATATGTTTAAAATGAACATATTTCATTTTTCAGTTATCTACTATATCTTAAAAAAAGAAATATAGGTGTCTTACTACTAGGTACACAAGAAAATCAGGTTCTATAACAGTAAAAATGTTACTAAAAGGAAAATAGAAAGTATCAAAATTAGTTAAAAAGTGTATTTTTAGAGATTAAAAAATAAAAGCATGATGAACACAATAAGCCAAGTGTCCACAGATGGATGAATAAACAAAATGGCTTATCAATGCACTGTAGTATTATATAGCCTTAAAAAGGGATTTTTTTTCTGGGTGTGGTGGCTCACACCTGTAATCCCAGCCCTTGTGAGGCTGAGGCAGGAGGACTGCTGAGAATTTGAGGCCATCCTGGGCTACACAGTGAGTTCAAGGCCAGCCTGAACTACATAGTGAGACCCTATCTCAAAAATAAATAAATAAATAAATAAATAGGGATTTTGACACATATGAGAATATGCATGAACCTTAAAGATAACTATGCTAAGTAAAATAAATCAGTCACAAAATTATAAATATTGTATGCTTTTATTCATATAAAGTATCTACAATACTATAATCCATAAAGATAGTGAGGTTCGTAGGGGCTGAAATGGAGGAGGGGGGATAGGGAGTTATTGTTTAGAGGGTGCAAACTTTCAGATTGGAAACATGAAGAAAATCTAGAGATAGATGGTGGTGATGGATACTAACAATGTGAATGTTCTTAATGTTACTGAACTGCAAACGTAAAATGGTAAATTTTATGTTTTTTTATGTTTTACAACAAAATGATAAATGCATATTCTAAATGTAAAAACTTTTAAGAGAAAACACTAGAAAAATAACCTGTTGACCTTGGATTAGGCAAAGACTTTTTAGACTTAATATCAAAAGCATGAATCATAAGGAAAATTTTTAGTAAATTGGATGTCATCAGAGAAGATAAATTTTTCTCTGCACAAAAATAAAAAAGAAAACAACAAAACACCATTAAGAGAATGAAAAGATGCACTCAAGACTAGAAGAAAATATTTTCAAATACATATCTAGCAAATGTCTTTTATCCAGAAATTACAAAAACTCTGAAGTTTCCACAGTAAACTAACAAACAAAAAACAAAATACCCCTCAATTTAGAAATGGATAAAAGAATTGAAAAGACATTTTACCAAATGTGGAAGATAAGTACATGAAAAGATGATCAATTTCACCATCCATTAGTAAAATGCACAATAAAATCCTGATGAGAAATGACTACATGAGAAATCAATACATTAGAAGTGGAAAGTTATCGGACTTATTTCCCTGGGGTACGTGATCCATTCTGTCACCTCTGCCAGTCTTTGCTCCAAAGACAATTTTTCTGGGAAATCTCCGAGTATCTCTTTGATAACAATGTGATGCTTCAGGGCTCCCTTCCTTTATCACCACCCACCCCCACCTTTCACCTCAGCATGAGTCTTTAAAACCCTATTTACCTAATTTGTATGTCTGAACTCAGTCTCCACCTACCAGGATGTGAACAGTATGAGGATAGGGATGTTGTCTGATTTCTTGGAGCCTACAAGGCAGTAAACATCAATAAGTATTTGTTGAATGAATTCACCCCTCCCCAGTGTTTTCTGTTTGGATCTTTTGTTCCATAAATCAGACTAACTGGTTACCCCTCAGGTAACTTTTGTTCTCTAGTTAAACCTCACCTTTGGATCTTAAGATCCCCCAGCAAATAATCTTTCCTGATTTCTCTTCTTTCATTTATCCATGGAGTCTGGTTAGCCTGGGATTCTTTCCTGGAATTTTTATGGGCTTTTTGGTAAATTAATAATTGGTACACTTTTGATATACATAATAATCACATTCATCATTGAACCTGTACATAATTTACCTTGATTATTTTTTCTTTCCCCATCCCCCCAATCATTTTTCCCTCCTCACTTACAAAAGCTTTATTTCCATTTTTTCCTTCTATTATCTTTTCCCTTTTCCGCTTTTTAATGGTTTTGTTCCCACAGATCTCCTCTGAATCTATAAGTAACTATAAGCAGAAAATCTGCACACCTAGGACCCCAAACTTCTAAGCTGGATGGTTTCTTTGAGTTCATCCAGTAGATGCTCAGCCCACTGTACTCCACACATCATCTCTGATGGTGCTTCTGGCCTCATCTTCTCCCAGCTGTACTCTCTATAGACAAACAATTCTTCCCAACACTGGAGCTCACACTTTGGGATGATCTATGTTTCTTCCTTCTCTATCATGCCTCACTTTCACATAGCTACTAAGAGGATTGCTGAGGTCTGTCAGCTCAATGTTCTTTAGAATCAACAGGGAACTTAAAAAAAAAAATGTACCAGTTTTTGGGCTCTATCACAAACACTCTAATTTAATTGACCTAGGGTTGGGTCCAAGCATTGGCCTTTCCTAAATGCTCTCTGGCTAATATGCAGGCATGCAATGCAGGACAGAATGCACTGATAGCTGACAGGCTTTGGAAGCAGGTATATCTGCTTGGCTGTTTGACACACCTGAGCATCAGATCTTCAGCTGTACACCGAGATTCACATCAGCCTCAAAGAATTACTATGCCGATTAAGAGAGGTATTTAAAATTTCTAATAACAAATCTATCTTTTCAGTTTTTTCATTTGAAAACAGGAATAAAAATGCCTACATCATGAGCTGTATTAAAGGGAAGTAAATTTCCCAACAAGTCCCTTATCCCAACTTTTTCTACCTTGCCAAGCTATAAGAACAGGTGAAAGTCACCTTTTTGCATTAGATTTTAGCTTTCTACTCCCTTGTCAAACTCATACTGTTAATGTAGAACTCCAGTTGTGTGGTTACTTTCACCTTACAACTCCAGTGGCCCTTCGCTGGCCACCATATTTTAGGATATGTCCCCGCTGCCCTCACTGGGATGAAGGTAACCCATCATTCCAGCCCTGACC
Organism: Heterocephalus glaber; assembly: GCF_000247695.1. The sequence continues at coordinate 1,631,954 of NW_004624855.1, read as the reverse complement.
TCTACCTCACTCACCAAATCACATGAACCCTCAGCTATGGCACTTTTCCTCTCCTTCACCTTGACATCCCCAATTCTGCTAGTCAAAAGTCTCAATTCTACCTGTCAAAAGTGATTATACCCATTGTAATCACCCTTGTATCAAGGCATTAATCTTTAGTTGGGTGATAATGGCTTCCACAGGGTCATGTGAGGGATAGCATCTGAAGAGCCCTACCAATCTACCCTGGTATGTGACCATGCCATTTTAGCTCATTCTTTGCATAACAGCACTGAAACTCCAGAATTCAAATGTTTCTATAAGGACCAGTCTTGCATTTCTGAATTCTAATTAGTCTTTTGGACCAGAGCATAGTCTCGAAGGGATGGACACCCAATGGATGAGACTGAGCACATTAGCAGCTTCAGCCCTTCATACCCAAGGCCCTCTCTGCACTGCTCTTCTTATCATGCCATCTGTTCAGTACACAAAGCCTCTGCTCAGCACATCTGAAACCTTCTCAGTGCCCCTGATTCCTCTCATAGTTGCCTCTCTGTTCCACCCTTTCTCAAGTCTCTGCACATCAATAAATGGCTAGTTTGTCCTTGTGTGCTCACTGACCACCTCCCCTTTGCCTGTTTAAAATCATGCCCTTTCTTCAGGACTTAGCTCACAGGTCACCTTTAGAAGGAAGCTGTCAGATTGATCTTTATGGGTCACATGCCTACTAAGGTACTCCCATAACACCCTGATCTCTTCTCTCCAAACACTCATTCCACATGCTGTGGAATCTGTTTGGCTGTCATCTGCTGTACCATGGCAACAGTAGTGGCTTAGTCCTCTGTTCTTGGACTTTACTGGCACATAGCAGTGCCCCACAAACCCCATGTACTCATAGGTGGGGCTTTTTGGAGGTGACTGGATCATGGGTGTATGATACTGGTTTATGGGTGTATGATAACTGGATTAGTCCTCTAATTGGATTGGCATGGCTCTGAGTGTGGCTGAATAAATTTACTGAACACAGAAGACTCACCCTGGGTGTGAGTGGCACCAACCCATAGGCCTGTAGCCTAGATGGAATAAAAAGGAAATGAAAGAGGGAAGGCTGCTGTTTGCTGCTTCCTGCCTGCCACATCAGAAACTGTTTTTCTTCTGCCATGCCTCCCTGACTTAGAGCCACCTGATTGAAACCTCTGCAAAATCGTGAGCTAAACCTTTTGTCTTTTAACTTGAGGGTGTCAGGTATTTTGTTGCAGCAATGAGAAAAGTAACTAAAACAGGAGGAAATTAATAAATGAAAAGATGGAAGGTTCACCACATCCAAGGAAAGAAAAGAACATTCTAATTATGTAGTATTTCAGGTTTTTCATCACACTTATTTCTACTCTATAAAAAATATTAAACCAGCCAGAAGGAGTTTTTAAAAAGTTATTTCACAGTAGTTAGGAAAGATGAAAAAATGATATTTTTAGAAAAGCAATGTTGAAAAACTATATAAATTTCTACTATCCTAACCATGATTATCACATATTTCTCAGAAATCTTTTAATTTTTCATGTCCCCTTCTTAGTCTTATACATGTGTTTGGTTGCTACAAAGCAATAATAGTTTAAGTAAAAAAAATATTGACTTTAACATTATGGTTAATTTTCAGTGGAATATTTACAATCTACTTTAAAAATAATCCTTAGGAAAATGGTTACTCATCATTTACATATTTTTAATGTTAGTAGTGAAATGGAAAGTGGTTCTGTTTAATAAATCTGTGTGGCCATAAGAGAAAAATAGAGATTAATTCTGAGTGGGTCATTGCTGCTACAGTAAATAGTATATATCATAATGGTACATTAAAGAAACATCAGTATAGTAAAGCAAAAGAACAATCATCAATAAATAAGTAGTCCTTTGAGAATTAATGAAAATTTTTTTTCTCCAATAAGAATAGAATCCTTTTCAAAATTTATAATACCATATGGATACTCAGGCATATGGATGGCTCATAAATGCTCTACATCAAAGTGTTATTTTTATATTTTCAACATAACAAATACACTAAACAGGTGTTTTAAAATGTCACACTTTGAACAGCAGTAATTTAATTAGCATAAAAATTCACTGATCTTAGTAGTATAATTGAAATGTTAGTTGGAATTGAGATATTTTAATATGCTATGCTTCAACTATGTATTTATAAGTGGTTTTAGACTTTAATGAATCTTTTCTCTCAAATTCAGTCATCTAATTATTGTGCCGTGTGACAACGGGTCCTATATTTTTGTCAGTTTCTGCAGCTTTGTTTAACAGAAGCCAGAGAACTTCCTAAGTGGATTCAAAGTTACAGGGAAGCAGAAAAGCTCCACTGGCTATTTGTTATAACATATATAGATTAGAAATTTTAATTAACAGTAAGGCTGTTCTCTGAATCTCTAAAAATAATCTATATATCCAAATATAAGAAAATGATTATATAAACATTCTACATCCCATTTTTGTGATATTTTGCCTTCATTCAGTGATATATTTTTAAACGTCTAGGATTATTGGTAATAAAAAGTGTTTATGTCTAGTTATGAATATGATTCTGCCTAGTAATACAAGAAAATTGTAATAATGTTTAGTGAAAGAAACAAAATATGCAAGTGTGCACAGAGGACATATGAATGATATTTTATAAGCTTATTAATTAAAAAAACCTTAGGGGCCGGAGATTTGGCTCAGTGGTTTCGCTGCCTGCTGCGCAAGCACAAGGACCCGAGTTCGATCCCCGGTACCAAAAAAACCCAAAAAAACCCTTAAAAATGACTATATGATGGCAGAATTTAGGGAGCATTTGTTTTGCAATTTCTACTATATTGTTTCTATGATTTTCTTTTAGGGATTATATAGCTTTAAAATGAATTAAGTATTCAAAATACTACATTTTTTTGTTTTCATTTTATATTTGCCCTAGTTACTTTATTCTGTTCTCTAAGGTTAGTTAGGTTTGGTTGATTTAGAATTTTTTAAAAAAAGGAAATGGGGGATTTTCTTTGAATGGGAGGATACTTCTAGACTTGGACATGAGACACTAAGAACATCATTCACTTAACCATTCTTATGACAACCACTTATTAGGTCTTCAAAATAATTATGTAAAAGAACAATTCCCACTGTAGCTAGAGCTCTTTCTATGTTTTAGATTATATAATGGATTATCTCATTTGATAATTAAAATAATTTCATGAGACAAGAGATTAAGCCTCTGAGCGATGACTTGCTCAAGGATCCTGTAAGTGGTAGAGTCAGTCTCCAGAGCCCATATAGCTATGAACAATGGTGCTCTATTGGGGAGGGCAATCGCAGTGCTGGAAGCTTAGAAATCCCAAGTGAAGAAAGCCCATTCTCTGTCATCAAGACAGTGAACAATGTAAGCAATGCTTTCTGTCTATAGACTGAATGTGTTCCCAATGTTCCCCAATATAGCAATGTTGGGAGGTGGGGCCTAGAGAGAAGTGTGTCGCTCATGAGGGCTCCCTCATTGAAGTAATTAATGCTGATTATAAAAGGAGTTGAGGCTGTGAGTTCAATCTCTTGCTCTCTCTCACTCTCTTTTCCCTTTCCTCTATGAGATAACACAGTAAGGAGACCTTTCAATCTTGAGCTTCCCAGTCTATAAAATTATAAGAAATAAATCTCTGTTCTCTAAAATCACCCAGTCTGTGGTATTCTGCTAAAGCAGCAGGAAGTATACTAAGAAAGAAAAGTGACCCTGGAAGTGGGGCTGTTACTGTGATACATGTCTGTAAATATGAAAGCAGCACTGGACGTGGGTAGTGGGCAGAGGATAAAAGGGTTTAGAACAGCAGGCTAGAAAACCCCCAGATTGTAATGGATAGCACTAAGGGCAATCCTGGTGAGGCTCAGAAGAAGGTAAGAGCTAGAAGGAGAGCCTGAATCTTCTTAGAGATTACTTAAGTAGTTGTATCAGAATGTTGGTAGGAATATGGATGGTGAAAGCAATTCTAATGGACATTGGAGTAAAGGCCATCCTTGCTATAAACTGACAAAGAATTTGGCTGAACTATGTCCACTCCTTAGGGATCATGATGGATGGGATTTAAGAAGTAGGATATCTAGCAGAGGAAATATCTAAGTGGCAAAGTAGCCAAGGTATCTGTACGGCTTCTTTTGTTCTTTTTTTCCCTCTGGTACTGGGGATTGAACTCAGGTCCTTCATCACACTTGAATACATGCCCAGACCTTTTTATTTTACTTAATTTTTTTAAAAATTTTGAGATAGGATCTTGCTAAGTCATTAATCATTAGCAAATTGCTAAGTTTTCTAGGCTGGGTGCGAATTTGCCATCCTCCTGCCTCAACCTTCTGGAGTGCTGGGATTATAGGCATGCACCACCACACCCAGATATATGGCTTCTTTTGGATTATCACTGTAAAATGGGAAAAATGGGAAATGATTTTAAAATGGATTTTATAATTTAAAGGTTATCAAAATGAAAAGATTTGGAAAATTCTCAGCCTATGTTAAGAATTAAAAAGGCACGTTTAGGAGAGAATACTAAGATTGTAGCCAACAATTATTTGCTAAAGAGATTAATGTGGCTAGAAAGAAGCCAGATTCTATTCACCAGGAAGTGGAAGAATGGCCCCAAAGGTATTCTAGCGATCTCTGAGGCAAGACAGGAACTTGAGGGCCATGCTTCCAGAGAGGCGTCTATGGGAGTTCAGCATTCACCATCCAGGGTTGCCTCCAGTGTCTGCTCCCGGTATCCAGTGCTGTGTTCCTCAGCTGTCCCAGCTGTGGCTTAAAGGGACCCAGATGCAGCTCATGCTGCATACCTTAAGGGGTAAGCAGTGGGCCTTGGTGGCATCCATGTGGCATCAACTCACTCTACAGACATGCAAGATGGACAAGCTGTGTGGCTGCAGTGGCCTCCACCTAGATTTCAAAGGATGCATCAGGAGGCCCGGCAGAGACTTATCCAGGGGCAGAGCCACCTCACAGAGTTCTCACAAGGGCACTGTCTAGTGGAACTGAGAGTGGGGCAGTCCTCAATATCCCAGAATTTAATAGCACCAGTGTACAAAAGCAATTTGGGACAGCTGCAGGTATGAAATTCCAAATAACTTCTGGATGAACAAAGCCCACAAAAGCAATAGAGATGGGACTGCCTCCATTCTCCAGTGTCCATCCAGTGTGCCCAAGACATGGCACAGGAATCAGGGGAAAATATTCTTCAGCTTTAAGATTTCATGTCTTCCTGTTGGGTTTTATGTTGATTTGGGACCAGTTACTACCGTTTTCCTGCCTATTATTCTTTTTTTGGAATGGGAACATCTATCCTATGTCTGTCTCACCATTGTATTTTGGAAGTACTGTACCTATTTTGATTTTACAAAAATTCCAGATGCTATTGCCATGCTCTGGGACTTCTTGGTCTTCAGAACTGTGAGCCAAATAAATTTATGTTCATTATAAATGACTCATTCTATAGTATTTTGTTATAGCAAAGAACTTTTAGTGATGTAGAAATGCTGAACATCTGTGTTGCCCAGAAACCAGCCTATATTTTAAATTTAATATGATTTAAATTAATTAAGATTTAGGTTTAAATAGTTAAATGACTAGTGGTTACCCTATTTGTCAGTTTTAAAGACTGAGATATAAAAAAGCATTGATTAAACATTGCAAAAGCTAATCATTTTCTTTAGAAATAAAATAGTAATCCAAAATACTTTTGGAAAGGAGCATATCTAATATAAATATATGGCTTTTTAAGAATCATTAAGTTTCACAGTTAAGTGGTAGTAGGATTTTAATTATTTTAAACTAAAATAGCACAACCAGGTTCAGAATATTGGTGCTTGTATATACTTTATAACCAAAGATGACAAGTATTGGAGTGATTAAAATTTTTAAAAAATCTGCAGGAAAGACAGGAAATAATTCCCCATGAAATTTTGCCAATTATTCAATTACTCCATCCTTAAAAAACAGAAGAAACATGAAAAATTAGATAATCTTATCTTTAAAAATAAAGCAATAGCTATATATCTTTGCTTCTTAGTCTTGGTATACTCAGTGTTGGGCTAGTAATAAAAACGTGGAGTGTTTGTGTGTGTGCATGTGTGTGTGAGTATATGTATGCATGTGTGCTACAGCTCATTGTTCTATGAAAATATAAACATCCTAGGAATGATTTGGTCATCAGTCTTATATTTCAGCTCTAAAAAAGTTTCCTCCTTCCATGTCACTGTTCCAGGCAAGTCAGCCACCAGAGCAAAGCCAGCTGCTGACCACCCAGCTCATCACATGAGACAAGGCCAAAAATGAGACACGTTTTTGCTTCCCAAATTTTAAGTGTGACATAGCTGGAGAAATCTATTCTTTCTTTCTTTTGAAAAGATAGCACTTATTTTGTTCAGTGTTAGATATAAAGAACATGTTTTGTTCCTGCTGATCTAAGTGACAAATAAGAAAATAAAAATTTATCTTTAGAGGCATTTAAAAAAAAAATAGGCAGAGAGGCCAAAAATCAAACCATCTACAATTTTTGTTATGTACTACTGTTTGGGTTGGAAAAATGAAAAAGATACTCAAAACAATAAAAATCAAAGGTATGGTTCTTGTCTTAAGTAGTCCTACTGTGAGACCAGAAGAAAGGAAAATACATAAAAAATTGTTAGAAAGCAACATGATGTTGACAGACAGAGAAAACATGGGGTTATCATTACTATAGTTAAAATAACTACATTGATTTTGACATATATTATATATTAATATATACATAAATGTACATAGATATATTACACATTTTTAAATACATACACATATGCAGAAGTGTAGACGACATATCAGAAGAGGAGTTACCATATGTGGAAAAGGGAAGAGAGCTTAATTTCTTGAGAACATGAATTTTAGCCTAAGTACAGACAATGATATATAAATTTAGACTGGGAGAAAGGAGAAATTTAGAAGACAGAAGTTGGGAGTGGAGCTAATGACTACTCTAATATGGTAAAAGAAACCAAATGTTGAAAATGGGAAAATAACTTGGGAGAGTATTTCAAATGTGAGCCCCAGAGAAATGGATTTCAAATGACAAGAAGTGTAGAGCCATTACTGATACTTAAGATGACTGACAATTAAATCATTATCCAGTAGATTATTCTAATAGGATGACCTGGTAGAACTGGGTTAGGGAGATTTCTTAGAATATTGATATGCCAATCCTGTCTCATAAATAGGGTGCATCCTGTATTCTGTATTTTAGGTCTTGTTAGACCCCAAAGAAATTCTATGTCAACTTTCCCTCCAACATTAAAGTCTATTTTATGATATTTCTGAAATGTGTATATTCATACTCTCACAAAACCTTCCAATGACCGACAGATGATTTCTGTAGAAGTTTCATTCCATTTTCCAACTCTAGTGATTCCAGAATTTGTTCTTATTTTTAATATCAATCTGTTCCTTATTAAATTTACTTTCACATGGATCCAAGTTCTTCCTTAATAAGAAACACAATGAATTCTTCTTTTGATGGGTCTAAAAACTAAAGATACACATCACAGATTCTACCAAACCAGCATATCTGCATATCAAGAGAAGGTAAAAAACAGTCTCCTTCTACTTATGTCCTCAGGAAGCCATGTCCTAACACTTCAAGGACCTAATACCTCAGTGTCCTAACACTATGAGGAACCCATGACACACCTCGATTCTTTGTATTTTCAATGGAAGAACGCAGACAAGACACGTAGGCAGCATGTACAGTATATACAAGATGGCAGTCTTGCTGAATTAAGTCTCAGGTTATAATTACATATTAAATGGGTCTTTTCCATTTCTGAAATCATTGTTTTTATACAAGGAACAGTAGGTTCTTTTGATCAACTTCAGAGGGAAGAAAGTTTCTGGTTACTTCCTAGGTGGGGTGGATGTTTCCATTTTGTTTGAGGCCTGTAGGTAGTTTCAGCCTCTCACCCATGGTCTGACTTTGTATGGACTTATCAACATGCTCAAAGGAGGTTATGTTCTCTTGGGCTATAACTTGAAACCATAAGCTTGTTTGGATTTTATCTATTGCTAATGATTTTAAAAAATGAAGGAAAAAGGAAGAAAATCATGACTTCTTTGCTTTCCATGTAGTCACCAGCTACTTGTCTTCAGGTCTGCTAATTCTAACTTTCTGCCTAACACATAGACAACACAGAATAATTCTGTGACCAGATGTGAGAGAGTCCCCCCATAAATGAAGGAATTCTGTAGCAGACAAAATAAGTACCCTATAACTCAATTTAATTCTGATTCTTTGTATTTGGAGATGGTATCAGATTCTGTAGATTGAGGACTCAGCCCCAAAAGACTCCCCCAACCTTATGCCAGAAACACTATGTGCCTCTGATTGACTGGATACAAACTAAGGATTGCACAAACCCTCTCGGGTTGATTAATGTGCTAGGTTGGATCACAGAATTGAGAGAAACATTTCCAGATATTGGTTTCTTCTCAAGGATACTGGTGAATACCAGACGGAGAGTGGATTGGGTGAGGTATGGGGGCCAGTACCAAGCTTCCTGCCCTGTGAAGCCACTACTCTCCTAGTTTCTCTATGTGTTCAACAACCCAGAACTCACTATATAAGAGTTAGAAACACAATTTACAAAGCCCACCCAAATCATCAGAAACTGGGGTGGGTCCCAGTCATGTTTTGTTTTTTCCCCCAGTACAAGGGATTGAACTTAGGCCCTTCTTACTGAGCTACCTGAAGAAGCCTGCCCCTGATTTTTTTTCTTTTTATTTTGAGACAGGGCCTGTTTAAATCACAAAATTGCTCTGGCTGGGCTTGAATGTGAGATCCTCCTGCCTCATCTTTCTTGGAAGTTCTGGGCTTATAGGCCTGAGCCACTGCCCCCAGCTGCAGTGCATATTTTAACAAGCTCTTTGTGAAAGTTGATCTGGTTTAGAGATCCGGCTGCCTTGCAGTGGTGGAGACTATCTTATAAACTCCATCCCTGGTCCACTGTTGAGGTCCTCTGAGTGTAACAGTCTCTAGGTTTGAGTCAAAAACAAAGGACAGAGGATCCTTGGTCAATGAATGTGATGGCACTGGCAAACTTGTTTCTGATTTTCCTTTTGTATAACTGCCATTGGACATTGTATAATTGCCAGGTGTCATGCTGACAGAGAATTCATAAATGAGGAAGAACTAAGGGTGTTTTCTGGGCCTCTGCTATTTTTCTGTATTTCCAACATGCCACTGGCATGAAATATAGCTAGGCTGCATTGAAAGCAGTAGTGCCTTTTTTTCCTTCCTAAATGTAGAGACATTCTTTTTCCTTCTGTGTGGGTGGCAATTTGCTGCTGGTAGCTTCAAAATCATGGCTGCACTATGAACACAAAATGCTCTTAGAGTCTGATCCCTGTAACTTCTTTTTCCTCAAACAAACAAATAAACCTAAATGCTATATCTAATCCCATCTGTCAACAAGCATTTCCTGAGTACCTACTTTGTATAGATTTTATGCGCAAAGATTTTCAAGAGGAGGAAAACCAAATACACGGGGTGTGTACTTAAGAGTTTTTCACTCTGTTTAGGCAGAAAATCCCCTGAGAGCTATTTTACAAGGAAATATATTGTATCGACAATGGCAAACCGAAACTGTGCAAAAAAAAAAAAATCCCGATGGCAGTCCCCACCACACAGTGAGGGTAGCACAGGCAGTAATGTGGCAGGAGTTTTGGGGCCGGAGGGGGGCTCTTTGATGCAAGACCTCAACAGCCAGGCAGAGACCTTGAGCTTAGAAACTGGAGGAAGCAGGGCACCACTTTGGGTTCCTGAGCTAGGGAAGGGCAAAATGAATACAGTGCAGGCACTCCTCCCTACTGACGGATGGGGAAATATTCTGATGAAGCAGCCAGTGTAACACACTTAACCTGCAGAACATCCCCGGTCAGGTAGACAGTACAACAGAAATCATGGGTTGTCTCTCCTTTGATCTGGGGCTGATGGGTCTGTGGCTTGCTGTCGCTGCCCAGCACAGAGAGAGAGAGACACATGGTCCAGATCACTGGCCCAGGGAACATCCAAATTCAGTATTCAAAGCATGGTTTCTATGGAATGTGCCTCACTTTCATAAGTTGAAGAATCAGAAGTCAAGCCACCTATCATAAGTGAGGGATTGTGAGTACCAGGATGAAGAAGAATCACACTGAGGCAGGGGTGGCTGGCACAAGCTGAGGGTGAGTTGTTCACCCCACTGACATTTGTTCCAGTCTGTGTGATAAGCACATAATGCAGCCTTCCCTGGCAAGGGCCCAACTCTTGGGGATCTTGCATCATGCTAGGCACAGATGTAAAACTGCCATAGGTAAAAACACAGACCAGAGTTGTAAGAACATGAGAATCACCAGCAGTAGAGACCAAAAATGGCAGCTCTAAGGCCCAGTGGGCTCTGAATCCCTATGGAGAGAAGGTCCAGTAGCAGAAATACTAGGAGGTAGGTAGATGGAAAGGCCTTCAGTGTCCAGAGCCACGGACATGTGGGTTGATTCCTGTCCTATTTCTTCTTATTGGCAAATCAGTGTTGGTATTCATATTAGCAACAATATGTTACATTTGAATAATGCTTTGTAACAGACATGCTAACCCTGAGAGGGAGACAGAGAAAGTCTTTACAAAGCTCTTCCCATAGATGTCCTAGGGACCAGGGCCTACTAGGTCCTCAGTGTCACCCTGCATTCCTGATGGTGCAGAGGATACCAAGAAGGCAGCTGCAACCCTGAAGCATAGTGGGGCACAGAAGGACACACAAAGGTCATTATTGTCCACTTGATGACACTGATTATTAAAACTGAGCAATCTTTCAAACACTTTAAATTCACAAGTTACTTGGGTTCCACTTTAGAGGTTAGAATACACATATCTCACAAAGGCATTTTTGGTACGCAGTTTTTACTCCTGAACATGAAAAAGGCTACTTTCTTAAATGAAAGCATGAGTGTGAAACCAGGCAAAATGGCATCTACTGGGAAGAGTGACTTAGCATCCAGCAAAGGCCCTTGGACCTGGACATATGGGAAACGGCATCAAGATGGAGAGAGGGATTCTAAACCCCTCTGCCTAGTGATTCCTACGGAAGTCCATTTCCGCAATGATACTGTAAGCCCCAAAGAGAAGGATGCGGGTCCTACTCCCTTATACCTATACCACAGGGTGTATGGAGAAGACAATAAACACACATTCTTTGCACTCATGAATGATGGTGACTTAAGAATGAAAAAGAGAAGACTGGTCAATGGAAAAACAAAATAAATGCCAGGCCTGCCCTGGAAAAAGGTACGGTCCTCTCAAAGTCACTTCCTACATGGTGCCCCGAGGAGCCCATGCCAGTGGTTGGGACTGTCCCTTAGCAGACACCCAACTGTAAAGCCAGTCCCATGGTAAGTGTCCACTCTGACTGCTGGCAGCCCACTGCAACAAGTCATAAATATTTTACGAATTACTCTTCCTGAATAATGGTGCAGGTGGTGATGGCTTGGCATACTTATCTATCTCTTTTTTGCTCAGTGACTTAAGAGAAAGTCTATTATTTGTCAGGAGCCTCATTCCTCATGAGAAAGGGTGGGGGTGTTTGCTCTAGTGCTTCTTCTGAGTCTCGAAACCAAGGGCCAGCCAAAGGCTTCAGCAGCATCATGCAATGTAAGGGCAACTTTTCATGGAGAACAGTAATTACATTGAGGTCCCTTCACTTGTAATGAACACTGTTATCAACAAGCCTGATCACTACTACTCATTAAAAAGTCTGTCTTATTTGTTTATCATTTTAATTGCTCAGGTTCTAAATAATTATTGCAGAAAAATTAGGAAATAAAGAGAAAGAAAAAGCCCTGCTCCTGATCTTCCTCAGCAAGTACTGTATGTCTTCCACTAACATTCTTGAGTCTTTCATTTCAGACTTTTCCTTACTATATTGATAGTTTTTATAAATGAAGATTAAAAACAAACTTTCTTAAGAGTTAAAAAAATGAAACAACAGGAGAGGGACAAGAGAAGGAAAAGAAGAGTGGTGAGAGCATACTGCGACCTTAGCATCCAGTCCAGGTCAGTCGGTGTGTTCTGTGGTGGCAGCTAATGAGAATTTTAGTCCATGTGAGGCATGAGATCTCTATCATAACTGCTGGATAATGCTGCTAAAATACAAAAACTTTACATTCTGCAAGATTGTTTTCAAACGTATGCCCAGAGCCAGCCATCCTGTTTAATTCTAGACATCATGATTTAATTTAGATCATCTGTGAATATTTTAAAAATCAGAAATACAATAAATTTAATCTAAAGCTGATTATTTAACTTGCACTTCTTATAATGTATTCTCTGTCATGTAATTTCTTTGTTCCCCAATTATGGTAAGAGAAACTAACATGGCACTGCCTGTCACTCTCCCTAAGGGATGGTAAGGATTCAAAGGTGATGGGAACCCAGGTGGGTTACGTGGTCTTGTTTGCTGTTATAGCCCACTTTTCCAGCCAGTGGCTCTGCTCTCTGCCATCTTTCTGGTGTAACTTCAGTTTTGGTTCCCAGGCTTGCTCCAGTTCTTCTTGGTTCTGCTTTGTGGTCTTATTAAGTACAAAACAGTAAACCACCAGACTCCCTTGGAAAGTCAGAAAAATAATTATAGTTGAAATATACTCATAACTTGTAAGCCTGGAAAGCTGCTATATGCTAATGTATTAGTAACACTAATAGAAAAAAATATTAACAATAAAAGCATTAAAAATAGTAGCAGCATTCATTAGAAGATAATCACCCACCAGGTACTATGTGTAGTTCTTAATGTGCATTATCTCATAGCAGCCCTATGAGATAACTGCTATACCCATATTTTATAGAAGGTACTGGGAAATTTGAATTCATAGTAATCACTGTGTGCACTGGAACTGCAGAGTCTGACTTTAAAGGGCTTCTAGAGGCACCTGCCCCAGTGGTTAGGAAGGTCCAGGACAGCACAGGTGAGAGGGAGCAGGTGGGCATAAGACAATCATCATGGCAAAGGAAACACCTGAGAGTCAACTGAGACGAGGGTTATAAATCTGTCAGACAATGTGAAATTGTTAAAATCCATAATATTGGAAGTAAATATTGTATGTATTGAAAATAAATCTATATGTTTAGATTTGTGCTTTCCTAAATTAGAGTGATTAAGAAAAACATCTCTCATTAATTACAGTGCCATTTGTTTTCAAAATAGAAAACTATACAAACCTACTGTATTCTCATAGGCATGCTAAACATTTATTTTTCCTTCAAGTTCTTGATATATCATAAATTCTTCTGCAAGTTAAGAAATCTTGACTTTGTCATAGTTCACATATTACCAAATGTTGCCCTTAAACAATTGTATTCCAAAGAAGTAAATCAAGGAATATTAACAAACTTTTGTCATTTCAGAAGTATGAGTTGTACTCTATGTTATTGTTCCTATCCATAATGTAAGCTGACTACTTTAAATGAAGTTTTTTTACCTTCAGTTGGATTTATTTTCTGAAAGGATTTCAAAAATTTTTTCCAATGATTAGATAATCACAATTAATATGATCTAAATAATATTTCTTTCATGGCCAGAGATCCTTCAAGTTTGGTAAAGTTTCTCATTTTTGAAACTATAAAATATTGATTTTGTTATATGTAATGCCAGAAAAAGATGAAATAAAGGTGGATTTCATATCCAACTAAAGTATAAAATTGAGATATCCCTTGAAATATGACTGATTGACTTATAAAATTTGACAGTAGATTCATTAGAATCTAAAGAGTAAAGAGAATTTAGTATTTTTTCTAATATAACTTTCGTAATGCATTTGAAATACATGTAAGAGCATAAAGAGGGTTCTCTAGCAAGGCAGTGGCAGAGCATTTCCCATAGCATTTTCAGTGCCAATATCTGACCAATAGCCATATCTCTTGGGTAAAAATGTGGATACTAAATTCACACAGAGTGCATTAAGATTCTAAGTGCCAGTGATTGTTTACTTCTTGTTACAAGAGAAAAGGGAAAAAATTTAAGGCTTCTAAGCCCAATCTTTCATGTAATCCCACAATACAAGAAAACAAAGGGACTTTCCTCACATGACTGTTCAGAGCCCTAACCTTTGGGCTCTGATGGCCCTGCCATGGTTTGGGCCTGTCTGCGTGGCAGGCTCGGCCACTCCATCTACCACCATAACCTGCTACTGTCAGTATTTTCCTATTGCTGAGCATGTCTGCTGCTCCCATTTTTTCACAATCACAAGGGATACTGCAACAAACACTCTTTTAAAATATTTTGAAAATATTTGTTCTTCTCAGAGGGTGAAAAGTGGATTGCTGGACTATGGGGTAACTAAATTATATTTAAAGGTTATTCTCAAATTTCCCCGAAAACGAAGTTTATAAATTTATATTACATGAAGGGAGGGCAGGAGAATGGGGAAAAAATAAGAACCAAGAGAGATTATGTAAAGGTGCAAATTTCCAGTGATGAATGTAACTGTATTGTATACCTAAAATGTACCAATAAAATTAATAAAATATGAAAAAAATTTATATTACAACCATAAGAATACTTGATTGCCATCATCTTGGGACACATTTGATCTTCTAATTTTAAAAAGTAGTTGATAGCTAATGGGCAAAAAGAGTCTTATTGTCATTTATATTTTTCTTGGTTACGTGTGTAGCTTATCAATTCTTCCTGGGTTTACAAGTCATAAGCATTTTTGTTTTCTGTAACTTACACATTTGTAGCCTGTGCTGAGCTCCCCACAGTTCTGCAAGGTTCTAACCCCCTTCCAGGAAAAGCTTCTGCATTCATTGTTGAGGCTACAGCTTCTTTGTAATCTGTTTATTTTGTTAAGCCTTCTTATTGTCATATCTATATGGTGTGGGCGGGCAATGCTACATCTTATTTTGAGCTTTTCGTCTTGCATGTGTTGGCTTCCTAGTAACCCTTGTGACTGGGTTCAGAAGAACTGACCTATGTTCTGTGGGCAGCCCAAGATGATGAAGTTAAAACACAAAGATGGAAAGAAAGACTGGAGGATATATGATTTCTTTTGTGAATTTAGACATGGTAAATGGCCTGAATGAAACTAAGTCATCACTTTACATGAAGGCCCGGGGTCACTTTGGAAACAGCTGCACACGTTTCTAAAATAAAATGTAACTACAGATCTCAGCACAGTCCTCCGCTGACTCTAACAATCCACAGAGGCTGTTTGGCTAGGCTTTTTCTTTTTCTCCAGTTCATGTTTCCTGGGGCTACTTCTCCTTCAGCCTAGTTCAGCAGAAGAGCCATTCTCCCCTCATTTCCTCAACAGAGTGAAGAAGAGAAGTCACAGGGCCCCAGGTCACCAATGCCCATCTCCACTGGAGACAGGACTGTGACTTTAGATTTTAGAAAATGGGGGGCAGCAACATCTTTCTGCTTAGTGATACTGGAGAATGCAGCACTTCTAGCTTTAAAGGATTCCACTTACTATCACGAAAAAGGACAGGACACATGCAGCAAAGTCCCTTTTGGCCAAGTTTCAATACTTCTGCAGCAGAGGGGAACTAATACCTCCTGTTTGTGTTAGATGATTAAATATGACATTGAAATTCACATTTTGATCTAGGCATATAGTAACTTTCTAAAGTTCAAAGTATGTGCAAAAGTAGAAAGACTTATGAATGGACATACCACAAGCAACAGACATAGTGCAGCACTTCCAAAGGAATTACACTTGAACATTTTTATGAACATTCATACATTCATACTTTAAGGAATCACTGGAGTCCCAGAGTTGATGTTCCTCATGCTAACATGAACTATTTGAAGCATGAAAAATTATACTCTCAATATTGCTGGTCACATTTCTAATATCTACTCAAATTTTCACTTGCCCAAATCCTGATTTATTGAATCTAGTCACTTAATATTCCCACCTATAATAATTTGCATAGTGTCAGAAATAAAGTACTAGATTTTTTTTTTTCAAATCTTATCATGTAGGCTGCAGAGCTATAATTAGACCTTTATAATTTTGGGACCAATTGTGCAGGTGGTGATCTGGTGAGTGCTAGTAGTCACTGTCCATTTGAATACTAATAATTGAGGTTGAAGTATGAATCACTGTCCTGAAGATTAATAATTTTGCTTAATGCAAACATTTTAATAATTGAACAACCTAAGTCTCTGAAATTGGATAGAGAATAAGTAAGCTAACCTCAGTCTAGTTTACCAGATCCTAGATTGATGGAAGGAAGTTGACTCAGGACAAATAAATGGAAGAGCTACATTACTTGGTGCTTGATAAAACAAGGAATCATTAACTTCAAAGATAGCATCAGCTAAATATTTAATTAAATTCTACAAGGGTTCACAGTAACCCATGGAAGAACAATTTGCCAAAAGATAAGGAGAGCAGAACCTTAATTATTTAAGGCAAAAAATATAAAGACAACAAAACATCCTTCACAGCCACCTTGACCTACTACTACTGCATGGCTACCTGGCCTGTTTCTGCAGATTGCAATGATCATTATATGATCAGGGAAAAGATACCACTAGGCTTTGGTCATACCAGGAGTTCTTTCAGTCCCCCAAATTTTAGGAGGGTCAACTAACATTAATTCTTAGTTTCCTCATCCATTAAAATAAAGCAAAGTCTTCATTTTTAGTGTTGAAATGAGCATTGAGACAAGTTTGACAAAGCTTCCAGTACAGTGACTAGCACACCTCAGACCCATAGCTGTAAGTCCCCCTGCTCAATCCCCAGCTACTGTCCTTGATTTTTTGATCTACCATATACTGTCAGAACAGAGGGTTAATGACAGCAGCTCTGAGTTTTCTCCTTTCAAGTGAATTATGTTCCACATTTATTTCAGCACATTCAATGACCATTATATGAGAAGAGGCAGTGTAGTATGCAGCTGGAAATGAGGGCACTGACTGCACTTCACAAATCAGAGGGTATAAAGTCAGTTTGAGGCTCCTGTCAATGTGCACCTTATAAATCTGGGTCTCTGCTACAAGACAATCATTTCTGTAGAGAGGGGTTGAAATAAAATTTAGTTCACTTCACATAATAGAAATGACATTTATTCTATGTAAAAATAGCACCCTGGTGAATTCAAGATATGTCATATCATTCAATGTGTTTCTGGAAACTTTGTTTGCTGTTAAGAATTCTGAGAACCAAAAGAAGACATGGAAAAATAAACAGAGCAAATGTGTATAACAACAGAGATAGTTCAACTGTTGAATGTGGGGGAAAAAGCTGCCAAAATAACACATGTGAAAGCCCTGAATGTATTCTCTGGAATACAGGAGGTGTTAATGTGTGTAACTTGTCATTTTCATTCCTTTTCCTGAGGACTAATCTTTGTGGTCATCCTAACCTGGAATTCAATAATTTCCATCTAAGAACACCATTTGAATCCAGATAGTAAATCCATCATTTACAAATAAGTAATTTATCCAAGACACTCTTGTTTAGTAGGATTTCATTAGTAGCATTTTCAAAGTGATAATATTAACCCAGAACTGCAAAGCCATGACATAGAATTATAATGTGAGAAGTAGAAAAATGGATAGAAAAACAAAGCACAGAAGGAAAAAGAGATGCCCTGCATTTGGGATGGCCCTCCCAATCTGGAACCACAGCTCATTTTCTGAAACAATGAAAATAAAAAATTCAGGTTCATATTCTTTTGTTAGGTGAAGCTCTCCCAGCACCAGACTTTTCATGGCCCTTCCAAAGTGGTGATGTCTGTAAATTACGACTCAAAAGCGAGTTTCTTTTGTCCTGGATATTGTCACCACATCACAAAGGGAGGGCATGGCCCTGCCTTCTTGATTCCCTTCCTCACCTGTCAGCCCTCAATGTGCCAGATCTCTAGTTATACACAATGATCTTCTCATGGGTCCATGCAAGAGGGAGACACAAAGAGCGCCTCACAGAGTGGAAGCTGCAGATGGCCATCAGCTCCAGGAAGCTGACTGCACTGCCAGCTAGCTATAATTTACCCATAATTGAAGTCCTATTTTCTTGTCCCAGACAAAGCCAGGGAGAAGGGAGAATCTCACACCTCAGGTGTCAGTCCCCTGCAGTGAGAACACATTAGTTCCCTGCTGTCATCCTGAGGACTGCATTCTCCACAGAAGGACAGGAGAAGGAGTGCTCATTACACAGAGTGGGTCAAGTCTTCCAACCTTTATCGCCTGGCGCAATCAACAGTTTAGGTCACCAGCTATGAATAACAAGGTCTAATGTGTCCTCGAGAGAGGGGACCACTTTTAGATAATAAGGATGTAGTGGAAGCAGCCACAAATGCAGAAACATGTAAATGTCTAATTATTGATTGACAACAAAAGATTGCAGAGAATTGATTGTATAGAAAGTCTTTGGCATTGTCTGATTTTCTCTGCTTACAGTCTTGGTGAAATGCTTGCTGTGATCATTCCGTGTTGATGGACCTACTTCAAAGGAAGGAAGGGTCGAAGTCTCTCTCTGAACTTCTTTAAATTTCACATGTGGGTGTCAAAATAAAACATAGGCCCAGTGTGTTGGTTTTTTTCCTAATAGATGTCTTGAAATCAATAAAGAGAGCCAGCAATTTTCTATGTGATTATCTAACACTTGCAACTTACAAAGATGTTTTTGCTTTTCTTTGTTTTGGTAAAATTTGATATATTTATGGTAATATATTACTATTTACTCTGAATCACAGCATGTTGTTAATAGGAAATTTTTTCTGTAACTCAAAAATTGATTCTGGACATATAACTTTCTTAAAAATAAATTTTAAAAATTGTGGAGTAAGTTGGGAATTGTGGCCTGTGGTGTTCTGAAGGAAGGTGGCCCCTCATCACTCATCTAGGCTACACAGATGGGCTCTTGCAAGAGCGAAAGGTTTTGTCTTATCATTTCAGTGACCGGACTAGGGTTTTGACAGTACTTTGCATGAGCTAAAAGATGCTGGAAAAGGTTTTGGGCAACTTTGAAAATGTGTATCTGTTTAAAGTTTTCCCAAGTTTCACCAGGCAGAGCTAAGAAAGTACTTTTTTTCCTATCAAAATCAAAGAAAAAGGTTATTTCATAGATACAAGAATTTTAATTACAGAAAAGCATTGCTTTTCAATGTAAGATGAATGATAGTGGCTCTTTCTTTAGCCAGATAATTTTGAATCTCTATCTATTTTGCTTCAAAGACCCACCCCTATTGGCCCATAGCACCATCTTGCACCCAACTTTGGAGATTCCACCAGACCAGCAAGGTTGAGAAGAAGAGAAGCCTTGACACCTCCCCCATAACTGGAAGGCAGAACTTAGGTCTCAGGAGAACGATACTTTCTGTATAAATTTCTGGGGAAAATATTATAAAAATTATAAAATATTATAAAATATTGTTTTGAACAATCACAAAAGTAATAGGTGCTTATGGTTAAAAACAAATAAAAAAGAGAAACTTTCTTCAAGTGTATATTTACCTTGGAATAGGTTTTTCCCACATGTGAGAGAGTAATGTTGACTTTGTTAGATGATGATGTGAAGGGCAAAAGGTCAAACCACCTTTGGCGTTCCTAAGATAGAAATCTTCACAAAATAAATAGGCCAACAGAGGTAGAAAGCTAATAAGACAATGTTTTGTATAATAGAATTATGCAGTAGTGTATACTTAATAAATCTCCACATCCTTCTCTTGCAAGAAAAATAACTGTAGAATTTTAGTCTGTGTGCACTGAACTATCATCAAATCCAACTTACATACAAAATTGTTTGCCTTGATATAAATCTAAAGCCTCTGAAATAATTCTAACACTCCAAAAAGATGCATGAGATAAACAGAAAGAATTAATTAACAGAAGACAATTATTCTTCCTTTGTCCAGCACTTCCCATGAAATATAATTTGCTTTGCTATTACAATTCTCAAATTTGACTTCCATATCTGAGATTTGTAACATTGTTCCTTAATTAACAGGGCGTTAGAGTTATTCACGATGACTTTTGTACTATTTTATATGCTTAGACACCTAGGCTCTGATAAGACTAAAAGGCAACATCAGAAAGAAGCCAAGTTTTACATAAAACCTAAGGTCAAAAATAATTAAAGGATGAAATTTTACTTTTTAAGAAATTCTTTGGATGGAATTCTTCTTTCCTAATAATTAAAAATGACAGATTGTTTTTGTTTTTCTGCATGCACATGTAAACTAATGGTTAACTGGATTTTAAGTGAAACCATTAACACGTTTAGTTATTACAGGTTGAAAAAAATGTCTCAAAGTAGAAAACCAATTTTAAAACATCTCACAACTTTACATTTGCAAGTCATTTTTGGTGTGAGACTATTTCCCATTCCTTGCTTCAGTTAATCCAGTTTAAAAATCCAGTGCTTTTTTTTAACCCAACTCACTGAGATGTCCAAGTCAGATGTGATATATGTCTGTAATTTGCATATTTAAAAAAATACGGCAGCATGTATACAAGGCAAAACTTGAGAAGAGTTTACTCTAAGCCTGTTGCATTCAGATGTTTTCACTCTCCCTGGAGAAAGTCAAAGATGGAACTGTGTGTATGGCGAAAGGAATAACACACAATGGGCACACTCATGGATATGCCCCACAATATGGGACAGACACAGTGTTAAACTGTAACCAAAATATTATCAATTATTGGGATAGCCTACCCCCTGGTTATATTTTCTGCTACTCAGAAATCTCTGTGATTATTTATAATTACTAAAGACATTTCTAAGCATCTTTTTTTTTGAAGTTAGGCTAAGACTTTATACATATAACATTAAATCAGTTTATTTTTATTTTAACCTAAAGCATAAACTATTTCTTAAAAGGCATTTTATTTTGACCATTTTTTGTGGTGAGCTCACTGTGTGTGCATTTTGAATGTTTGTTTAATTAATAAAAGATTTAAAAGTCTTAGGAAATATAGCTGGTTATTCACATAAAAAATTCTGAACTGAAGAATGGAAATGACAAATTGTATGATGAATGGGATGGAATTCAGAAATTAAACTGTATAAAGATTGACTAAGGTTCCTGAAGACAGAGGAATACAATTGGAAATGAGGATCATTTAGACACAGGTATTGACTATTAACAAGTAACAAGTTAAAATTAACATGGAAGATAAATTATGAGCATAATAGCATTATATATATAGATTTATATATCCACTATATATACAAATATTGTATGAATAACCATGATGATTTGGTGCAAAGGGATAAATTAGGTGCAGCCATTATACGTAAAGACAAAAAAGTCGCATGGGGCTATTTAAGCCTCAGCTATGTCTCCAGAGTGGCTTGTGTGTCTCAACCACATGGTCCACTCCTGTAATCAACATGTAGCCCCACACTCACCTGGGAGCCGTGTACAAATTTAGTTAGCTTGTGGGAATTTTCTACAGGACAAATGGTGATCTGTAATCACCTTCACATTTGCCCTCTGGAGCAAAGCCTAATGACGAGGCCATAGAAAGTCAGACCATCAGTCAGAAAACCACAGGAGGTCTGTTACGGCTTGTATCTAGGTGGCTCCTCAAAGCCTCATGTACTCATATGTGGAGCTTTTAAGAGGTGGCTGGGTCTAGGGTGTATGATGCTGGAATTAAAGGTGTGTGATAACTACATGAGTTTAGCATAGTTCTAGGTGTGAATAATGGAAGCCCCACCCTGGGTGTGGGTAGTATCAATCAACAGACTTACAGCCTGTATGCAACATAAAGGAAGAAAAGAAAGGCTGGCTTGCTGCTGCTGCTGCTCACTGCCTTCTGCTTACCACACCATGGACTGTTTCTCCTCTGCAGTGTATCTCCACCATGCTGTCTTGCCTGGGAGCCAGTGGACTATGGAATGAAATCTCTACAAACAGTGGGCTGAAATGACTTTTTCCTACTTTAACTTTGGGTGTTGGGGATTTTATCTCAGTGATGAGAGAAGTAACTAAAATAAGGTCAGTCTTGGACCTGAGTTCCACATGCACAGCAGAGAAGTCCCTGGGCTATACCCCTGGACAGGTGCAAACCATGTTTGCTAATTTTTATTGAACAGCACTTCAGCTTTTCTGCAAATTTTAAAGTAACTCTAAATAAAGTGACACATATATTTCTAGCATTTTTATAATGAATACAAAGCCCACAAGAAAACAGAAAATCATATTTAATTTAGTTAGGTTTTCAATATGATGTACTTAAATAATTTCAGCAGAAAAAGTATTTTTTAGATTTGTTAAATTTCAGAAACAATGACCACTTATTCCTTTATATTTGTTTAGTACACAATTGGATTATTCCCCCAGAGTTGATTTCACATGTGATTTATAAAAGATCAATGGAAAAAATTCTCTTAGCATTTATAATTTAGTGAAAATGTGCAACAACAGAAAGCCCATGATGAATGTCCACATAAAATGATGTAGCAAGGCAAGAAAGACGGAGGAAGAGTCCTAGTCCATCAACATTACTGTGCTGCCATTTTTGAGCAAAACTTTGACAATCAATGAGCAAACTGTCATTGAGCTGCATGGATAATTAAAAGGTCCTGCGGGCAAGGATGTCTGCAAGTTTACATTCTCATTATACTCTCCTAACTCTGTAATTTGAGAAAATTATTTAAACTCTTTGTGTTTTCTATTCATCTGCAAAATGGTGGAACCACCATCTCTATGGAGAGTCAATGGATGCATCTAAAATGCCTGGGTGTTGTGGTTTGGGTCTGGAATGTTCTCCAAAATTTTCATGTGACTAGAGGGCTGAGCTTTTGGAGGGTAGCCGGATCATGAGGATGCTGTAGTCATCCACAGTGTCATCCATTGGTGAGTTCAGCTGGTGTGTGTGCTGTTAGGAGGTGGAGACTAGTTGGAGATGGACCACTGAGGGTGTGACATGGAGGAGTATATCCCTCCTGGGTTACTCCCTTCTCTTTCTGCTTCCTGGATGCTATGACATAAGCGGCTTTCCTCTGGTAGAGCCTTATTTCATGCTGTTTCTGCCTTGGATCCAGCCAACTACAGAATAAAACCTCTAAAAACCATGAGGGCAAATAAACTTCTCCTCCTTTAATTTGTGGGTGCTGGGTATTGTGTCTCTGTGATGCACAAGTAAGTTAGACACTGGTTACACCCAGTGAATTAATAAATATCAGTTTTTTTCTCTTATTCCTGTACTTATCCTTCAGGTTATAGGGAATTTGGAAAGAGACAAAATTAGTTAAAATTTTTTGTACAAATTTGTTGATTAAAGAGTTGCTATAGGTTTCATTTACCTGTAAGATACGTTGCAAGGTTGTGGAACACTTCAAAAATTATTGTACAGTAAAAATACCCAAAGAATAATGCAGTATCAACCCACATTGTTCCAGAAAATGAATGCTTCCTATTGCAGGGCTGTGAACTAAGCTGGCATTTTTCCTGCTTGTAATATCTCCATCCAAGAACATGTTCATTCAATATGTTCATTGAAACCAGCAAGAATTCTTATGAACAAATTTAGACTTGTAATTTGTAGAACCACCTGCATAGAATGTGCAAGGCACAACCCACAGACTGGTGATGGGCAAGACCCTCCCATCTGGCTATATCTCAATGTTGATTCACCTAAAATAAATTAATGTTTATAGTCTGAACATAGATATTACCAATAATATTTTCTTTTCAATTTAATCCAAACTTGCACACAGACTTTCCTTGGGAAAAAAAAAATTATATTGCAAGGCAATGCTAGAAGATACTGATAAGAGGAAGAAAGCATAAGGCACCTGTAGACTCCCTATTCACTGTCCGCAGCTGCTGTCCTGTTATTGTGTGTTCCTCAGTTCCCTTTTCCTTTACACATGTGGACTTTGAAAAGTATAATCTTAAAAATTTATTGTACACTTGTGTTTTTTAGTTCTTCCTTTTACAAAGAAAATCAGCTCAACAAATATGTCTTGACCACTTGTTATACAAATGAAAGCTAATACATCCTTCCTCAGAGTTGATGCAATAATAAAAATACATCTGTTCATTTTTTTCACTCATTCATTAATTCATTCATAAAACCACTTATTCATTAGTTACCAGATGTCTAAGCCTGCATAATATGTAGGAGTCACAAAGTTGACCTATCAAAGAACTTACAATCTAATGCCAAGACAGATATTCACATGCACTATTACCAAAGAGAAAGGGCTTTTGGATAACACAGACTTCTGGAATCTCACCTCTCCTGCTTGTAGGTTTATCTTCTTGGCAAAACATTTAACTGCTTTGTATTCCTTTATTTATGTGAAAATGTAGACCATGATATTTACCTTGATGAGCAGCAAGGACTAGAAGAGAGAATATATATATATATATATA